>CABIKL010002512.1:0-12473 GCA_902196195.1 Aptinothrips rufus
AAAAAAAAAAAAAAAAAAAAAAAAAAAAAGGGAAAGGGCATGGCATATATTCTTATCCCTGGAATATGTGGAATACTTTGGAATATGTGGAAGCTAACTAAAATACTTAGTGAGCTCAGCCTGTTACGCGAAGAAACTGTCTGGCGCACACCTAACCTAGTAACGACGCTTTCTTCTGGGTCTTTGACGCTCGCCTTAGCTTTCGAATGATCTTTCACTACCCTGTGGCTCGGTACATTTTCGTAAATGTTAGTGATCAAAGACTCACAAACGTCTTTGGTTCTCGTAATTCTGACCGTTTATAGTGCAATAAAGATTCATGAGAACGACGAAAGTGCATTTTTATTTTGTGGGTCGTGATCATTTAATTTTTGTTCGCACCAAAATTTTCCTCTTAACGCTGTATTTTAAAATTAAATATAAACTGACATGACCACACACACCCTGTTACACACATCCCTTGTACTATTGCTGAACAGTCATATTACGTACATTACGTACCAAATTTTATAAAGTTTCCACAAAATGTGCAATGTGTGAAAGAAACAATACGCGCCTGTGGAAACTGATATACCTTGTGGATTCTGCAGTATTCGAGTTCCGAGAGTCGAAGGCGTCATTTAAGAAGCTAGTCTCAATCTGTGAACAGTAACTGCTAGAAGTAATGTACGTAATGCGCGGTTCGATCAGGCGTGTGGAATACGGCGGGGTTGCCAGTCTAAATTGTATCCTGCTTTATTTCACAAAGTTTCAAAAGCGGGAAAAATCGATTTTCAGGCACTCTGCACAGCAACCACGACTTCATAGAAGCAACTTTTCCGTCCAGAAAGTTAAATTGAACTGGATAGAAACCACAAGATAGCCTAATATCAGGTTCGCAACCTGGAAATGACAATCAGTGTTGACTTCTCAAATTTTCATATTAAGTTTACTGCGTCCATCTTATTTATTAAGTGTTTATTTAATTTAAACTGAAGTTTACCTGAATCAGCATTGTTATATCCAGGTAGAAAAAACCAAGGACATCACATCTTCTTTCTTGTTGATTTAAGTCTTCCGCCAAACCAGTGATCTGAAAAATATTAAAATAAATTTAAACACGTCCTTTTTTCTTTTCAGATTTATGTCTTAAGAGATTCGTACGTACTTCGATCATATAAAAGTTCGAGTCATGTGCTCTTAATAAGGACAAGAGTTTGTATATTTCTGCAACTTTATAGACAGACGTATTTTATTTATTTTTGTTTGAAATATTTCAATATAAATTAGATAAATACTAAAATATTCATTCCTGATACTCAGAATTGCTTTACTCTTACTTTCTCGACGTAGATAGCGGGATTCATTAACACAATAAATTTTACGAATACTAGAAACACGTTAAGAAATACAAATTTCTTATATCTAACGTTCGTACTGTGTCTAATTTTTTTTTTTTATTTTGTTTTGCCAATGAGCTAATAACTCACTGAAGAATTCTTACAGTTCGATGCAACTGGACACAGCCATAATTTTTTTTCGTCAACGAGCGATGGCGATGAGTATGCTACAGTTTGCTGCCGAAGTCGGTATTTATTTAAAAGTGCCAATTTTACGCTCACCTCAGTCTCACTGTACACGAGTTCGTTATGTTCCTGTTTGTTCAGAAGGCACATCTGCAGACTCCGTGTCAACGAAACTTTCTAAAAACAAAATCATTGCAAAGGTGTATTAGCGAGACATTTGTATGCCGTTAACCCTTCCTGCAATTGTTTCCAAGCCGTCAGTCCAACCGTTACTGGACATCTTAGTCCAAGTCCAGTGTGTGAGAAAGATAGCTTAACACAAATACCATGTGGAGATTTCTGTCACACTCATCTTGGTACTGCTTGTGTTTGAAATTTTATATGTAAATATCCTCCTTTTTGTTGTTGTGAAAGACTCTTTAATGTCATTAGACATGTGGTTTTGGATCCTGATTTCGTTTTGGCAAAGAATTCATCTACTTAAAGTTGTCACATTGCAGGCTGGTGCTAAGCTTCCTTAACAATTGACTGTCGGTCGTATGGAAGAGTTCCCGATTGCTGGTGTACCTCCCATGAAGGCCATTGGTAAACAAAGAGCATTATGAGTACGTATAATGCGCTGCTGAGGCCGTAGCTCAGGGAATCGACATCCGGTTCGCCGAGTTTAATGTACAGGGCTGTGGCGGTGGAGAAGCTGACAACGGCTTCTGAAACAGTAAGATACAGGCAGGCCAGCTGGCACCACTGCAGAGCCCCGTACAGCAGCTGCAGCACGTCTTGCAGCAGCTGCTGCCGCACGCGGATGGCCCTCCAGCGCTGGCAGCTGGACAGCGGGGCGGCGGGCGACGCGTGGCGGCGGGCGACGCGTGGCGGCGGGCGGCCCACCTGGAGGCCCACCTCGAGGCACCAGGGAGGGGCGACGACCTCTGCCCGGCCGCACTCAGCACCTGGTGGGGGAAGAAATCGAGTGTTTCATCCGGTTACAATGCGGTAAAACTAAAGTTGCCCACGTTAATTTAAATTTGGATGTTTGGTTATATTACAAAATGTTGGTTCCAGTTGCGATACGGTTGCAGAAAACCATGAAATATATATAACTGAAATGCCTATATTGGAACACCATTTAAAATGCAAAGATACCCCTGTATATACAAAAAGAACAGTTAGGTTATTTTTTTTAATGTCTTCGACGGAGCATGAACATAAAAGCAGACGTTTAGCGGGTCTCATACATCTCACTCATAAATTTAGAAACATGAAGTGCAAACTGCAAATTGGTTACAAAGAACTTGTCTTTAATACATAGAAACTTCTTCGCAATACGAAGGAAGGTCTCTGTAATACGAAGAAATGGCTGTGTTATTCGAAGAGACTTCTTTGTAATACAAAGAGATTCTTCGTAACTTACGAAGACATTTCTTTGTATTACGGTTGTGCAAAACAGCCTGTAACTTACGAAGACAGCTCTTTGTAATACAAAGGAATTTCCTTGTAAGCAGGTGGCAGTGTCCACAGAAACATTGCGAAGCAATCAAATCATAAGCACAAAATTTCGTTTACCTTATTTGAAATTACCAATCAATTAGGGTAAGATACCCTATGATGGCCACTTTAAGAACAGTGTTCTAAATATCGAGGGATTGTGAGGCTCAAGTGCAAATAAATTGAACGAAAAAAAGTAGAACGTGTAGGGAAAGGATGGAAGTTGATAATACCGTTTGTAGAAATTAAATAATAAATGTCATTCATTGTACAAAAATTCACAAACAAAAAGACTAGAATTGCCAATGATGGCCACGTCGAACCCAATGATGGCCACCTGCCTCCCGGGAACGGGTGATTAATTCATCAAAACATGTATGCACACCGATAGTGGACAGAAGTTTCCCCTGCGATCCCTTGACGTAGATAAGGTTGCCATATATGGGGTGGGTGCGAGGACTACCAATCTTGAACGTTGCGGTGTGACAGGTTTGAGGCATGTAGGCACTTTAAGTCCTTAATTCTTGTCACACAAACGAAAAACTCACTTGCTTTCATGTGGAGCCAGCCCCAAGAACATTCCCCACACGTGGCGACTATCCACCATAGGCTTTGTTTCTTTCCTTCGTGGCCGATAACTGTAACGTGGTAAGAAGCTATTCAGGTCCTGCCATCCCAAGCTGCGGGTAAGGATCTGGATATTGAGGAAAGAAATGAGCGTTGGATTTTTCATACCGCAACTTTAATTGTGTTGTGGGCTGGCACGGTAGTCGTTTTTCTAGCGGGACAGCTATCTCGCTTCTTTCCCCAATACCCACACTCTCTTACCTACGAACTATTCCGTTAGTAGGGACGCAGAGTTCGAAATGCTCATATCAATACACTTTAATCCGACGTGACAATCGGGTCAATTTAGAGCTATCCGGCCGCCAGAGAGTTTCCGTTGGCATGGCGAACTCGACTCGTCACACTATCGGCGTTAGGTCCGAGCCGAGCCAGACGCTTAGAAGCCAAGTCCGCGCGGCCGCGGTGAACAACGACGCTCCGGCCGGCACGCGAAGGGTCAGTCAGTCGGCCCTGGCGATGGATGCCGGCGGCGGGGAGCGTCGAGCTGAATATTATGTTGTTCGCGTGGTGTGCCAACACAGGATGATGGAGAGGCACTGGGGTCCTCGTGATGGTGGCCTGTCACCGAGGGAGGGGGGAACAAGCGAGCATTGGCGCCCGCTGCAGACGACGCGCTGAGGTCGAAAGGTGCGGCGCGAGCTAACCGCCGACTTCATCTCGCTCGCGTTTCATAGCCGGACCGAGTTTAGGTTTGGTGAAGATATCTTAACTTGAACATTCTAGACCTCAAAAACCTTGCGGCCGTATCGAAGTGTGCTCCCGCTGCGGAGCTATGTGCTGCAAATCCGAGCGGGGCAACCTCCGAAGCTGACTTAGTTACCACTCCAGGGCGCCCTACTTCATGGTCAAATGCCTTACTGAGGTCTAACAGAGCTAGCGCAGTAACCTTCCTTTCATCAGTAGATTTCTGTATATCATCTGTTAGAGAGTGAGAGACATTATCTTTTGTAGCGCGAATTCGCTCTATTAGAAATAACAACTAATCACATGCTTTTGTTTAACATTGTTCCCATAATTGGCAACTGCTCCCACATGCCACTGCGAGAAGTCCACCTCGTCATAGTTCTCCTCTGTCTTCGCCTGCTTGGAAATGGTGTAACGCACCAGGTACCAGCATGGGATTCAGATTCGTTGGATCATGCGAATCCAGCAAATAGAATAAGGAAACAATTGTTAGTAATTTAGATTAAATAGAAAATACATTTGATACATTATCATGGCAATGGACGTTAATGTATGTGATTTACTTTACAATTTTACAAAAGCATGCAGTCAAAATGTACACACAAAAATTTATCATATAAAACCACATAATTTGAAAAACCTTGCTTTTCTTTTTCCACGTGGTAAATCATCCTTGCGTCCATTGAATGTCAGTCGCAGCTCCCTGAAGGGACAAGTCTTCAGTACAGTCTGAATCTTCCTTGTAGGAGCTTCATGATAGTGCTCACCATCTGTTCTCTCCCAATCACCGTTCGTCTGAATTAAAAGAGCAGCCTTGCGGCGCCTCTTCGAGCATCTCATGCGAGTGCTACAGTTCAGGTACCGTCTGTCCCTCCGGATAGGTGAAGTTATCGAGGCTGCGTGACTCTCTGTCGGTCTGTTTGAGACGCACTGGTTGTACATCCATGACAATCACCTCGTCCGCAGAACATATAGTTGCAGGCATGATGAGGACGCCGTCTGCACTTAAGGGGTTGTCTCTGACGCCATGGGACGGCGCTCCCCCGAGCGCTCCCCCGAGCGCTGGGAACACATGCCGGCAGTCCTGTGTTTCGAGCAGGGCGAGGTGAAGTTGAAAGTACCTCGCCCGGTCCGGGCCGGTGATGAGGCTGCGAGACTTGACCCCACAAGTCACGGGCACGTCGCAGCCCAAGCACCGGTCGCGGCGCTCTTCGCGAGCGCGCCGACGGTGTCATCGACGGTGTCATTTGTCGGCGGGGGAGGGAGGAGTTGAGTCTGTCGCCGAGCACGGCTCAGTCCAGGCTAAAATAGTGGCGTAGCTAAGACGCTACAAGAGCCTGCCTGGTCCATCTCGGGTTTGGGCGGCGCTGGGGTGTTACAGAGTGGTAGATGGGGAGAGAGCCGCAAGCGACGTGTCCGGTGCCGTCATGGGCGCTGCCATTTTGACGACACCGTCGTTAACGGCAACTTGTTGCGAGAGAGACAGAGGACTGACTGTCGTCAAAATGGCGGCCTTCCTTTCGGCTCTCTCCCAATAGAACACTCTGGGGTGGCTCGCCGGCCGCCGCGTGAGGTCGGCGGATGCTGTTGTTGTGGGCGCCTGCCCGGTCTGTTCCCGGCTGACGCCCAGCCCTGGTAGTGCAGCGCATGCGACGCCACCAGGCGCAGCACAGCGCGTCCCGCTGGTTCTGCTGCGTCAAGCCATGGCAGCGAATACAGGTTGGCATCTTGTCGTGGAGACGAACCAAGGAGAATGGAACTGGACCAACAGACTCTGCCTCGTGCGGATGCAGTGGCTGCTGTCTTGCGACTGAGGCAAGGCGTGGCTCGCTGTTCTACGCGGCCCGGCCCTGCCCGGCTGGGCTTGGCCTGGCTGGGGGAAGGGGAGTTAAAATCAGAATTATTTATTCCTCTAAGGTACAGGAAGCGCCAGGAAGGCTGTAAAGTCCTATAAGTGGTACCAATAAAAAACAGTGAACTAAAAAAACTTTCAATTCAGCAGCAGAACATCACAAAACGTAACTAAAATAATAAGTACTGGCCTCAAAGAAGGAAAGCACACCTAAACAGAAAAAATGCACACAAGGCAGTTGAAGTAGAGCGCCATACTTGCAAAAAATACGCATGTAGCAAATAAAGATACACTTAGTACAGACTTATCCCTGTGAAAATTGCGTGCCGAAGAGATGGTTGTACAAAACATTTATAAATCTAGTGAGTACAATTTCAATGAGCAAGGCAATGGATGTTAAGCGATAAGGCGTTCGAGAGGCTATACGCTGCAATCGGGTACGCACCTCTCATTACATCAGTTCGATGATGAGGAATACTTAAAGTAAGAGAACTAAACCTGTTGCCCCTGGAATGCATGTCACTTATGAAGAAAATCTCCTTTCTTATATAGTTAGGCGTTCCAAAGCGCAGTAATTTGAACAAATTAAGCAATATATAGAGCTTACGGCGATTTTCCATATTTACCCACCGTATTCTTAACATATTCATATTGATGTGGTCTTACTTGGGGACGCCATACACAAACCTAACGCAGGCCTTCTGCACTTTTCGTGCAAGCGGTACGAACGAAATAATGGAACTATTCCGCAGTAGGTGGTAAAAGCACCAATTTTTGTACAGCGTGCCTTGAGACCATTTGAAGTGATTTGACCCGCAGCACATCTTTTGAAAATCTTTTGGGGGGGCAGAAATCCCCCCCATTAGAAATACATTGTTTTCCCGTAAGGCGCGGATAGGCAATCCGCACGACCGCTCAGAATACATTGAAAGTCCTAGACCGGTTTTTCGCCCGGAACCCCCCCTTAAAATTATTTCATCGCGATGTAACTTCGTACACTTGTTCTTTGGGGTCCTAGGCAACATGAGATGGGGAGCATACCCGCCCAAATGTCTCCAAGTCCAAGATGGCGGCCGACTAAGAGGGGGTGTTCGCCTCGAACTAAACGTTCCTCTTACACGCCGTGTCGGCACTCAGAGTACCTACGCCAGGGCGATTTTGCAGTCCGGACGGGTACCTGGTGGTGCAAAGGAGACCTCCTGAAGGCTGGAAGTCAATTGCATGTAAGTTAAGCCCTTTCGAGCGCGGTACAGAAGGGCGTAACTGACATAGAACAGCAGCATGGTCGTGTTTGGTGTCGATTCCCAGTATACTTGACGATCTGATTTCGAATTTACCATCAGCATGTCAATATAAGGTACCTGAAGCGTTAAACCATGTTCAGATGTGTTCAAAATTGTACAAATGGGTGAAATTCGATATTTTCGAACCCCCTGTTTAACGAAAAGTACATACTCGCTGTGTTGGTAGAACGTTTCGCAAATGTTCGGAACAAGACTTATGGCTCATCAAAAACGGACGAGATGCTATTTTCACCATGTAGGTCCATAAAACGCGGGTATGATCTCGATTTAATAAAACTCGAGTACCGTTCAATTCTTCATACATTCAGCTTTTCATTGACATGTAGTTTTATTGGCCTTTCTCTTTTTACAAGCTCAAAAAGGAAGGTTTTGTGTATCTTGTAGCCTACATTACTTACGACATTTATCACTCGGTTATTTCCTTTCCTATCTCCATCAATCTGCCAGTCCAGAATGCAGGTAACTACGTTTTCTCACAGACGATCAAGAACTAGGGCCTATTGCAGCGATACCTCGTGCTTGGTGCTTTCCTAGAGCGATAGTCATATTGAGACGGCGCCAGTTTGTTACTGAACCCACCCGGATGACAGGAGAGGTGAACAAGTAATAAACTTACTATTATAACTTTCGTGACAGTTTATTGACTCGAGCAAAGAATTCAAGTTACAGTGCATCGCATCACGACGAGAAGTGTCCGTCAAGAGCTTAGACACAAGAGTAGGGTAGGGCAGTCCGCATATAGCCAGAACGGAAGTTAAGAACATGTCAAGAATACCAAAAGCCTAAAGTCAAGAGTCGGTATGAGCACTCGCCTACGCGCGTGTACTTTCTCGTACCGACTCTTGCCTTTCCACTTTTGGCACTCTTGACTTCTTAATTTCTGCTCTGGCTACCTCCGGACTACCCTATCTTCGTATATAGGCAGTTGACAGCTTACGCAATTAGAGTCTGCAGAGACAAACGTGTGACAGTCATGTATTACCTGGCGCGTGACAAAATGTCGGTCATTCCCTTATGAGTGACGCAAATGCCATGCATTACCTAGTTTGTCTAGCTTGTGCTTAATTGCGCACGAAAAATTGGACGCAAGGCTTAAGCACAATTATTTTGTACTTACACGAAGCACAACAACCCGGTAGTGTGCACGCAGTCAGCAGATGATAAAAATCAGCTTGGCTTGAGGCTTGACGGCGGCGTATTAGTTCCAGCCGCTGAACCGAACTTATACATTTTACACTTCCTAGCGTGAAACAACGATGTCACACGTTTAAAGCTGCATCTCATTTCTTATGGGGCCGGAAACGTCTGACGCCTTTGTCACACACTAGCAGGAAATGCACGACATTCGTCACAAGCACTAGTAAATGCCTGGCATTGGTGTCACAATAGGTAACGCATGACTTTTGTCGCGCTGGGTAATGCATGACAATGACGTCACACTAGGTAATGCGTGACATTGACGTCACACTAGGCAGTGCGTGACATAGGTGCCACTATTTGGTCTGGACACCTACCGTGGTCGCACACTAGTTGTTGCATGGCCGTCATGCTTACAGTATTCAGTGCAGACTATGCAGTGCTTTTAGAATAAAAAAATCTATGATCCTAGTATGGCGAGTCAGTCAGAGCCGTGCGAACGTGGAGATAAGCCAGGCACTCAACGCGATAAGCGGAAAGATTGCCCGCGATGATGCGGCGGACGACGGACACTGTAAACGACAGTTCCTGGCTTCAGAGGAGCATCCCTCCTTACAATTATCATTGTTTCCTTCGCATCGATAACCACATCTAATCTCTTCGCTCCAGCATCCCGCGATACATGCGTTTTCATAGCAGAACGTCATACACGGTTGAAATTGGTCGACACATGCGATCTTACAGGACGTGTCACTGTCGCAGTTCACCAAACACTGGTTTCTTCCCAATGAGCAGGAGGTACAACGCTCTTTGTCCGGAGCTGCCTGCAGCGCCCTGGCGGCCCTGGCGGCGATGCTGGTGAACGCGCAAGGTCCCGAGTGCACGCGGGTGAGTCCTGGAACAAGTATCAGGGGTCAGGAGCAGCCTCGCGCCTTCCTGGCTCAGATCCACTTCCTTTGTCTGGCCGCTACGATTGACCTGAACGTTATAAGAGGACGTTAAAAAGAGCAAAAACTAAATTTTGTTCAGTTCACTTCGTTTAAATGTGTGAAAGAAACGGTAATAGTTCCTACTGATCGAGTTTCATTGGTAAATACAAATGTCTGTCACGCAGATAAGAGTAATTTCCAATTTATGCTCCTTTTTTGGCTGTAGAAAGGTATTATTTACAATCATCTCAAAAAATAACTGTAGGGAAGTTCACGTAAACAGTTTTGTACCTTAAAATCATTGGCGGGTATTGTTACTATTCCTCTGGCATAGAGAATTCTGTAGAGTTGCGGATAGGATGCAGAAGTAGACCCCAGCATGCTTTGCGCAGGTTAAATGTCTCCCTCTATGAACGTTACTGGGGCAGGGGCAGTAAGGCGATTTAAACGAACAAGGTTTCTTCCGATACGAGGACATAAGTAAGAGATCCGCACCCTGCTTTAGCTGATACGGCAACTGTATTTATTATTATTATTATTATTATTATTATTATTATTATTATTATTATCATTATTATTATTATTTTGCTGTCAAGCGTGTGCAAAGAAATCCACGGGCCATGCACTCCGTTAACCAGACTAAACTCATTACCGGTAATGTTCTGTTTGGCGCAGTTTAGCGCGCAGAGGTTGTGGTAGGTGACTCCATCGGAACCGCAGATTTCCGCGGTCGGTAGGGAGAGGGGTGCCGGGCAGTCGCAGTCCTCCGCGGCTACCGGGCCCAGCAGCGAGAGCAGCGCGGCAAGCGGCAGAGGCACAAACTTCAACTTCATCGCGAGCAGTATGCGGGGAACTGGATCAGGATCCATCCGTCCTGCTCTTATGAACTCGACCGAACGTATCCACACCCTGCTCTGCTATCTTTGGCCGATAAGCACAGTCGAGCCACCCGTGTTAGTCATTTCCTCCGGTGAGGCATGCACGAGTGATCTGCGCTATTATTAGAAAATTTCCGGCCCCTTTCCCCTCCACAAACGCGTTCCCGAGCAATTTTGCGTGAGAGTTGTGAACGCGAGCCAGAAACTGGTTAGGGAGCGGCTCGCGACTGACTTGCCTTCGCCCCGCTCAGGGAAGAGACGGTCGCGAATTAGAATTTCGGCTTGTGTGTTTTGCGTTGCCACCAAATTGATCGTTGACATTTACATGGAACCAACGTGGCTTTGACTAGAGTTTTGATCTCGCTTTGACCCGACGTCGAAGCGACTGACGTCAGGTGGTATGCGGAACATTCGGCGAAAGACTTTTCGGCGAAACACATTTCGGCGAACTACTATTCGGCGGAAATCGCTCGGCGAATGTTTCTTTCGGCGAACACACTTTTCGGCGAACAACGTCTCGGCGAACACACTTTTGTGCGAATGCACTATTCGGCGAATGGCGAAAGGCGCGCGAGGGTTGGCATCGCTCTTTCGGCGTCCAGGCCAGAGCTAAGATGCGTCGTGGTCCATATAGCAACCGGGAAAGACGGAAAGCAAGAGGCAAAGTACAGGCGCCTCACGCAACGCATTCAAGATATAGTTTTAGCCTATGACTCAACAAATGTCATCAAGTATCTGCGCTCTTTGGCCTATTCAATCGACTAATAAAAGTCGCACAGCGCATTCAAGATATAGTTTAATAAGTGCATTTAATTTTAAATAATGCAATTAATGTTATTGTAATGACTCAACTGATTGTACCTGCGCTAATTGGCCTAACTATTGACTTTTGTATGTAAATGTACCTGATGCAATTTTAATATGTTTATAAAGACATAAATGCATTAATAAACGTGAACATATGTATTTTTATTTCTTTACTCGCTGTAAGATTCCAATCTAAAAGTGCATTCGCCAAATAATCCCTTTGCCGAAAAGTAGATTCGCCATAAAATAGATTCGCCCAAAAGTAGATACGCCAAAAAGTAGTTCGCCAAATAGTGCATTCGCCGGAAAGTTTTCGCCGAACAGTAGTTCGCCGAATAGTATTTCGCCGAAAGGTGCGGGAACCACGTCAGGTCAAAAGAATGTCCGGTTAGATTCGACGTGAATTTTGGACTGTCAATATGACGTGAGATACATCTCTTCTCCTCTCCTGCTGCAAACTGATCCTCAAAATAATGAACATCCCAGGAAGAAGAAATTTCTGAGATGGAGCTGTAAAATAGTTGACTAGTAATTGAACAACATGTGCAGGAACTGATGTTTACCTTATCGAGCTGAAATAATTAACTGACTTTTGCGGCTGAAAAAACTGACTTATCGACGAATTTACCTAACCTGGTGATTCACCTAAGACTCAGATTAGGCAAATAAAATCAGCAATTTTTCAGGACTACACTCATAAGTGCTGAAGAAGACCGTCCTTTAAATGAGGTTGAAATGATGCAGTGAAGTTCAGCTGTTGCTCATGTTTCGCATACATGCGACTAACTGATTACGAAACAGCAACTTTCAGTTTGATAACTGCCACGTTCAAGAATCACGTATTTTGCTGATGATTAGCTGATTTTTAGGAGACTCCGCTTGATTCGTTTCATAGCCAGGTCTTAACAACCTAAACCCAATAACTTGAAAGTGCACATGAGAAACTGAGGACAAGCTGATGCAGGTGAATGATTGAAGAAATCAGCGGTGTGTCGTAAGTGTGCAGATATCTGGCTTACCGTTATCTGACAATTGAAGATCAATTTCGTGCAGCTGTTTCGATTGCAAGATCAGCTCAGATTAGCGGATACTCGGGTTTCTCATGTAATTTCGTCTCTCAGTCAGTGTAAAACAGTGGCGGATCCAGAAAGACTTTGAGGGGGAGGGGGGCGATGTAGGACAAATTGTGTACTATCAGGGGCTTTGCCTACCTTCCAGGCGGCGCGTCCGCAGTGCACCCACTCGGGGGGGGGGGGGGGGGGGGGGGG
>CABIKL010002513.1:0-12472 GCA_902196195.1 Aptinothrips rufus
ATTGTATAATCATAGGATTGTATAGTCATAGGATTGTATAACATATGATTTTATACTCATAGGATTTTATACTCATCAATGGTTTCCGATTTTTCGGAACACATTTTGAGAGGTAAACCAAAGTGATCAGGACACTCTAAAATTCATTTCTACATAATCCTAAAAACGACCCCTCAAAATTTGGAAACTGGTGTTACTTCACCGCTGTTTCTCGGGAAGCGCTCCCCAAATCTAGTTTTTCTTTTAACAGTGTGATGGCCGAGGTTGCGACCGGGTAGAAGATCCCACTGTTGTCTTGCAGTACCCTTCTCGTTGCATTCAATGCAAGTTGTTTACATGATATACCCAATGAATGTAGTGGACGGCAGGTTCTCTGCTCGACTCACCTAGGAACACGCCCTGGTTGAGGGTGATGGGGATGTCGCTGCCGGGCTCCTGCAGCGCGGGGATCAGGGAGGAGGAGTACGAGAGCGACAGCCCCTCGGAGATGTTGAACGTGCCCGCCGCGAGGCACGAGAGGATCTGCAGAGTTCAACGGGTCACTAGTTCCCTTCACTTATCGATTACAACGTAATATAATGAATATACAAAATAATGCAAGTTTTGTGGAGCCCTTCCCGAGAAACAGGTGTGAAGCTACACCAGTTTGAGAATTTTGGGGGTCATTTTTATACCTATGCCAAAATGCTTAGGACACTATAGAATGCATGTCTGCATAACCCTCAAAACAAGCCTCAAATATTTTTAAACTCGTGACACTCCACACCTCTGTTTCTGGGGAAGGGCTCCCACAAAACTAGCATTCTTTTTCAACAGTGATGTCCTACCTGAGGCATAGTGCTGCGAAGGTTTTTAGGCGCCTTTGGTGGAGGACATATCCGCGACAGCGAGCGTACACCGTCCTTGTCATTCGACGGCCCGGTCCCGGTCATTGTAGCGAAGAGCAGAGGCAGGAGGGGGTGAGAAAGTACCTGCCTGCCGCGGCCGCGTCTCAGTAGCTACTGAATCAACCGAGTGCGCTGCCAGTCCAAATAACTACTGTGCCCTGCCCTGCCCTGCCCTGCCCTTGTCCTGCCCTGCCCCGCCCCGCCCCGCCCTGCCCTGCCCTGCCCCGCCCTGCCCTGCCCCGCCCCGCCCTGCCCCGCCATCAATGCGTATCTCTGCAGACTCCCCCGGACCCCCTCGTCATCCTGACAGTGACAGTGAAGCCGTATTGGTCCTGTCTCCGCACGCGGTGGGGAGCGGAGGGGCGCGGGGCTGGCAGACACAACACAGGCAGCTCGACGCGTGTTGTGGTGATATCGCCGTGGTGCTGAGGTGTTCGTGAGGCGGGGCCAGGCGGCGCGGGGTGGTCCGCAGCAGCGGGGTCTGCGCTGTGGGAACACCTTCGCCGCGCGCCGCTCCCTGGCCTGCGCAGCGACCGAAGTTAACGGGGCGGAACTGTCGGTGACGAATGGGGGTCGGAGCAGAGCTGGGCAGAGAGCGACAGCGACCACCAGTGAACAGGGCTCATCCGTAAATCACCCAACCTATTTTCATGACGCGTCCCCCCTTTCTTGTGCAGCGTTTCGTGATTTGTAGATGCAACAGTATATGTAAGGGAGCCGGCCGAAGTAGCTGATCAGTTGTCGAGAAAGTGGGAAGGAATCAGAGCGTCATTTCGCTCAGTCCGTGTCACTACCCCTATAGTCTGTCTCTCTCCCTCAGCAAGGACAGCAGCCGATAGTTTGGAGGCAACGCCGTGGGCTCCCGCCCCCTCGGTATCAGCTGCTCGTGGCCGGCCTCCTGCCGCTACTGCCTCGGCTACGGCGCGCACACGAGCAGGGCAACATAAGCGATAGACCAATCTTCCGATTTTCAGAAAAGTAAAAACCGCGAAGTAAGCACTTATGTTACTACCTCTTTAGGGAAAAACACATTCATTTCCGACAAGGATGCGCTCGTAACGGCTTGGAGATTATAAAGAATACTCTCGCTACGCACCACACACACACAACGTAGAGTAAAGGCCTTATTTTGGGCCGCTGGCCCTAATTCGAGCCACCCCCTTATAATCATTTGCTCGCAAGTCTCGATTCCAAACGACACGGAAATTTCAAAGTTCTTTTTGTAAACTCTTTAATTATTTTGTCGCCTGGGACCTGAAGTGGCCTGCAAGTAGTTTAAAGGGGGTGGCTCGAATTAGGGCCAGTGGCCCGAAATAGGGCCATTTCTCTAAGTGTTCGTAATTGGCTGCCGGTCAATAAAGAACACTCTTGCTCCCAGACCTCACGCAGCCTCCCCCATCTCTGCATGCCTGCGAGCAAGGTAGCGGACCACTACTCGTGTGTAACGCGATAAAACGTCGAGACGCACACGTGGGCCGCTATCAAAGGTTGAACAAACTTCGTTCGCGCCAAGTTAAAACAAAGGCTCAAAGCGTACTGTCGCATTAAATTCGTTGAGGACAGTGATCTGATTTTAACCCCAGGTTTGTCACTGCGTCACTTTGTTTTGTTTTCCCTTCCTCGACATGTAAACAGGTTCAGATATAATGCCTACACTCTCTGTTTTCTCGTGTCACAACCTAGGTTACCCACGTCGGGTCGAAAACACATAATGAACGAATTCAAGCAGAAGCGGGTGTTTTTGTTTGCCTCCTACATTTTTGGTCACAGCAACTCAAAGCGTGCCGGCTCCCTCGACTTTCCACAGCCGAGCGTCCTTGCTGCTATTTATCAAGCGGGGGATTTCATTCCGTCTCCTTGTTCTGTTGACACCCCGCGCATCTTCGGAAAATGCCACGTTACGTCTCAGCATTGCAGCCTCCGAAGGCCACTAGGCAGCAAGCTTTGCGTCTAACCGCTCCCCAACGAGAAATAACATTAGAAACGATACCGGGAACACAGGTAGCAACGGTACTGCTGAAATGCGCCTAAAACGCGCTTTTCGAAAAGAACATTCAAACTCATTCAGAAAAGGTGTCAGTTAAAGTCATAGGTGTTTATTGTTGGCCGAACGCCTGATGTCCTTACAAGTGTCTAGCTAAGTTATCCAATATTGCAATCCCTTCATAATTAGGAGCCCGTAAAGGGCTATAACATATCACAGAGTAGCTAAAGATAGGTCCTAACTCCCACGCAAATCTCTTTTTCGTACACCTTTGTGAAAGCCATCAACGTTTACAAGAGACTCCGTTGAACATCATTCACATAATTTACACTGTATCGCTCATTCTCAGCCAACACAGATACTGCAATAAAATCGAATAAAACCTTATACAAAAGAATATAAGAGAGCTCTACGCGGATGTGTTCGCTTAAATTCTAGAGTACTAGAGAGTAGAATAGGTTCTGTACCCGATAGTAGTTACAGATCCGCGATCAGTCAAACCCACTCTCACTGGAGATCTTTGTTGTGCTTCTTCACAAAACGTTTTCTCAAACAGAAATTAAAGCTCGTTTAAACTCCTTCTCCTTAATCGATCCAAAATTCACGTACATCAACAGCGCTCTGTTTTTCATCATTTATAGTTCGTTTGATTCCCGCACTGTAATCAAAAGGCAAAGGTGTTATCGCGGTCACCAAACAAACTGACAACAATCTTAGTCTTGAGAAGCTTGGCTCGATCGCTGAGCTGATGAAAAGGAGGCGATACTCACGGCAGTACGGTGCGTGGTCGGCAGTGTTGACGGTGAAGGTTCCCACCAGGCCGTATCGCTCAGAGTCGAGTCCAAGCGGCAGGCAGTCTTCATCGCACCAGGCCGGTGGCGTGGCCGTGGGTTCATCGGTAATAGCTGACACTGCGAGGACACACATTTTTAATGAGAATCTCAGTTTGAATTTTTTTAAAATTCATAGGCCCGCCGTTCACCGGTACAGGATTTACAAATCTAGTATTATGCTCTACCTATTGTGTTTTGTCTGTTATTCTGAGGAGTTGGTGTTGTAGAAAAAACTTGCGAAATCTGAATGATGTCGGCACTTTTCAGGAGATTATAACAACAGAGCGAATTCAAAAGAGAATCGGTTCAATCCTAACCTTACTTAAGATGGCATATCGTACCTCCCCGCCCCGCGGACAGGAGACGTCTCTAAGGCTACTGAAGATGAGCTGGTCTTTACTCACCTGTCGTAGATTCAGTGCCAGCATTGTCGTCAATCGCATTGTTGTCGATGGGGCTCACTTCGTCGACGTCGTCCTCGAGGACGGGCGGCTTCCCCTTGCCTGTGCTGCGCTTCTTGTTGCTCGCTGGAGTCGCCGCTTCTGCCGCTCCTGCCGCTCCCTCGCTGCCGAACATGCTGACCAGGAACGGGAAGGGGAAGCTCCTGGACGCGGTGGCGGGAGGCTCGGTGCTCGCCTTGGCCTCGCCGCCGGAGAAGACGCTCGCCAGGAAGGGGAAGGAGAAGCCCCTCCCGGTGCTCGGGCGTGGCGTGGCGGGGGCCTCCGTCGTCGTCTTGTCGCTGCTGAAGACCCCGGCGAGCAGGCTGCCGAGGTTGGCACTGCTGGGCAGGGGGCGCCACCACGCCGCAGTCCTGGACCCCGAGGACTCGTCCTCCTCCGCGTCGCCCCTGAGGAGGAACGAGTATCATGAACCAGACCCCGCCGGAACGTCAGCAATCTTTGAAAACGGGTCAACTACGCCTGTGCTTCTTTTTTAAATCCATCGAAACTAACTTATTTTCGTGCTATGTTGGCGGCGAAATAATGTTCCCTCGTACGTACTTTTTTGTGATTAGTCGTAAGTTACACACAATGTGGTGAGCAGAATTGTTCCACTCATTCTAACATGATGCACGGAATAATTCTACGCGTTGAGCAAGATTTCGGCTTGAGGATAAGAAGAACAAAGTGTCCAGATCACTCACTTGTCGGATGGGAGGTTGTCCTCCGCCCTGCGGCGCCCCCACATTCTGCAGTCGCTGCGAATCGCCTCGGTGAAGTACTCGATGGCGCGGCGGTGCGAGCAGGACAGCATGTCTCCGAGTACTGCGAGAAGAGAGAGAAAGAGAGAGCGGGCGCACACAGATGTAGTACAGTCACGAAAGAGAAGCGCGCTTGTGATGGATGGATCGGGCAGGAATGTCCCAGAATATCAACTATCATCGCACTCCCGGTGGTGATTAACAGAAAGATTCTTTCCAAGATGAGTTTGAAATCTTACCGCTGACGGGGAGAGCAGCCAGATCACCCAATGAGTTGACCGGAGGTAACTTAGGTACGAAGCAGCCTGGTTGAACAGTACCGCCGTTCAGGTAGAAGTCAACGTCACCTGCAATGTACGCATATTAAGCACGTGCACGCACGAGAAGCGCTCTCTACGTTCAGTTTTATTCAAAACTGATAAAAAATTAAACACCAATAACATTTCCTTACATTCGATAAATATTACTATAAAACATGTTTGTCGCGAATTCAAACGGCGAACGCCGCTTCACGGAGTATGCGCTCGCGCTGTGACGATACCCCACGCGAAGGCTGCCTAGCAGAGGAGTCAGGAGTATCGACAGAGATCCGCCTCTACACAGCCCCCGCGCAAGCTTCGAGTTGTTATCGACGTAATTAGCATATATACATGTACTGGACGTGCTGTGAAACTGAAAGTGACCTGGATACCTCGCGCATGTCACCATAGTTCGGGAGAAAATATAAGTCATCCGGAATAAAGACATGAGGAATTCACAGTTTGAAAATTCAGATAATTTACTTTACGCTTTGTTCTTTAAACAGCACAGCATTGACCACGTTCACATACAAGGAGGTCACCGCCCGACACGCGGATGTCAATGTTTTCCTGTGGTTATGCTTGTCCGTTTTGAGCAGCAGCCTCCGAAACTTTCACCATTGTGCGATATGGTTTGCGGATGCCCCAGCTTCGCCCCCCCCCCCCCTCCCTTTCCCCTGACGAACTCGTCACTCATCATACAGCCCCCCCGCTCCCGCTCCCCGAGCGTCGCGTCTCTTCCGTGCCACTTACTTACCGACCGGGTGCATGACTCCCAGTCCCAGGGTGGGGATGAAGGGCACGCCGTTGGTGTGGATGATGTCCACGAAGCGCGCGTCCCCGCTCGCCACGCGCACCTCGGCGTCCTGGTCCTCGAAGGCGGGCTGAGCTGCGTCCAGTGCTGACGACAAGACCACACTGAGTTGTCCGCGAATGACCAAATCTTGATTACCCCAAAGAATGGAACAATGTGATTAATATACAGCTAAGGTGATGCATGGGCGGAATGACCACGTTTCGGTGGTAATAATCACAAAATTTTGATATAGCAGCAAATTGTTTTGATTTTTCCTATCTAAAACCACGTCTAAAACTCGATCATGATGACCAAAAACATTTTTCTTCGTGCCCTTTCTGCAGTGTTTGATACGTGGTGAGCACACAGCAAAATAAAAGAGGAGGAGTTCATTACTTACATTACTTTATGAGCCGCTCGCTCAGCTGCAGTCTGACCTATTCACCATCATAAGCCAACGCCAAAGCCTAATCTGTTCACCGTCAGGCAAATCCTTAATATTGTGTAGTGATTCGGAAATGCGGCCAGAATTTCGTAACGATTAGTTTATGAGCTTAGTGGGCCGGGTCGGCCGGGTCGGGTTTCGAGCGTCGACCGCCGCGTGCGGACTGAGCGTTACCTTCCGCTCCAAGGTAAGCAGTGCTGCCACCACTCGCCGCTGCTCGCCGCACGCACTCACTTGCCAGGGTCAGAGAGAAATAACCGGAGAGAGCGGCGAAGAAAAAACAAGGAATGTTTAGTTTGTTGTAGGTCCTGATGCTCCGATTGCCGTCAATTGTTCCCCATTCAACAAAATGATAAAATATTTATTTTCCACACAAAATACAAAATTCCAAAAAACAAACGAGTGCGATTTTCTTTTAAAAGAGTTTATATGCTTATTACTGCGCTTGCTCAAAAGAAATTTAAAAGCAATTGCTAAAGATGTTGGTCTAATTGATTAATTTACATTCGAATTAAAATCAATTATCTAACGGACATGTATATTTCTACCTTATATTTTGTTGTTTTAGAATAATAAAAGATTTAAGTTTCACTCTGCCAGCTCAACTTACCGGTGATTCTGCCCAGCCTGCCCCGGAGCTGCTTGCCGGCGTAGCCCGCGGCATGGGCGCCCAGGCTGTGGCCGATGACATGCACTGACTCCACCGGCACGAGCCCCTGCCTGGTGAGCCCTCCCACCATCCTGTCGAGTCCAGGGTTGAAGAGAGGAATGCCGATGAGTGCACCACACGATGATTATTCGCAGCACACGAGTTATTCGCACGGAAGTACTTCCTCACCTGGCCAGCTCCGCCCCCACGATCCTCGTGTTGGACGCGGCCTGCAGGTAGTTGATGGAAGCCTGCGCGCCCTGCCACCAATCAACGAGGATGATGTTGCAGTCCACCTGCGAATGAGACGCTGTCATTGCGATGGCTTCGGAAGAGAATACCAGCACTTCTCCCCGAGGGTGGAGGGTGTGGGCTCTCTGCAGAATTAGTCTGGGGAAAGTACTGAAATGGAAACGTTTACTGTTCTCCCAAACGATGGTAATCCTTTCGTAACTTATGATTATTACGGAAAAGTTTTGCCATCAAACCTCAAATTAAAGCAATTTGCGGAATATAATTACATTTTTGATAGGTCTCTTCATAAGTTTTCTTACATATTTTCAAAACTGATGATGGCAGTCCTTGTTAAGCAGGTAATCCAAAGCACACACGACCCACGAGTTGCAGACCACTCGCCTGTCACGTTTAAAAACCAACGACAGTGATCTCTCTGGTGACGTTTCTTTCCCCAAGAGGTTTTCTTTCCCATCCTTCTCACGTCCCGAGCGCCGCGCCATGGCCGCGCACTTCATGCGAGCGTGGGTTGTGCTCGCGGCCAGGCAGCCTGGGCTGGCAGCCTGCTGGCAGCCTGCGCTGACCTTACCTTCTCGAGGAGCGCGTCCTTCATGTCCTGCACCCAGGCGGCGGCGGTCTTGTCGTTGAAGCCGTGCACGACGAAGAACGTCCTCACTCCGGGGAGCAGCAGGCTGGAGTTGCTGGCCAGCGAGTCACCCGCTTCCGACACGACGAGCTCCTCCGGTGTCGTGGTCGCGTTCCTGCAAAAAATTAAACAAATTACTATCAGGGTGAGGAATTTCCCCGTCGATGTCGAAACGACATCTTTTTATATATCGAAATCGACGCTGAAGTGGTTTCCAAAAACGGCGCCAAATCAATGTCAAATGTCGAAAGCCAATCGTCCGTTTTGAAACACACAATTCCGTCGATTTCGACATTAAAAGCGACGCTGTTTCGACATCGATGGTCGAATATTTCTCCACGGACAGAACATTAAGCGCTGTTGTTGTGTTGACGTCGCATGTAATGTTTCTCTTGTGAGCCTCTAAACATGTGACATTGTGACATCGAGGAAGTGCCCGACAAGTGTGTCACCCGCTAAGAAATGCATGCAGAATGACACTCGTGTCACGCACTAGGAATTGCACGCCACGTCTGAGTTAGCAATGTTGTTTGCGGGTACTGATGGGCTGACCTGGTGTGCAGGAAGAACTTGGTCTGGATCTGTTCGGGGCTGTTCATGCGAGGCAGGGGCCTCTTGGAGGAGATCCACGGCTCCCTCAGACTGAAGCAGCCCAGACTGTTGAAGCACACGTGGTCCGTGTCGCCGTCCTCCCTGCCGCCGTTGATCACCTGGGGGAGGTTGTAGAAAAAAAAAACCAACCGAGATAATTGAACTGAAAGTTTAAGACGAAAGCAGTACTTAATGAAGTTAATGGACCACGCAGGGAAAAAAAGCATCTAATAGTTTATAAGACGACTATCTTGAATTTAGATCAAACAATCAAAACAGTCAATTTCAACAAGTTTAGATTGAATGGGTGTCTGATAGGCAAGTCTGCATTCATCAACATGAGAGTCCAACGCGGTCTTCGACCAGTCTCAACCGTGTAGACAACCTTCAAGAATCTAGTAGACGTCTACTTCCTGTGAGAACTTCACAGCAGCCGCCGGGTGCTGCACCAGACTGTACCTGCAGGACGGTGCCCACCGCCGAGTTGACTGTGGTGCCCACGGAGTTGACTGTACCGGCGACGCTGTCCGCCATCGCCTTGCCCCAGCGGCCCACCGTCGAGCCCACTGCGCGGCCCATCTCAGTGAAGGTGCGCGCCGTGCCCCAGACCCGCTCCAGGGCCGAGCTCACCAGCGTGGTCTGCTGCTGCTGCTGCTGCTGCTGCTGCTGCTGCTGCTGCTGCTTCTGCTGTTGCTTCTTCAGCGGTTTTTCAGCCTCCTCGGGTGGCTTTGGATCACCGGGCTTCTTGTCCAGGACGTCGACTGACTCACGGGTCTATCCTCGACATGTAAGAGGAATGCATACGCAGTTAGCAAAAACAAAACAAAACGTGTCGGCTGATATCGGTTGGCTCGCTCTTTTTTTGGAATGTTAGGCAAAAGGTGCGGATTCTTCATCCTTCTTTCGGAGGGTGCCTGGGGGGTAGGCAAGCCCGCCACACTGTCATGTCGTGTTGCGTTGCCTACCCGCCCATCGTAAGGCGCCATGGTTGAGGGAGCAGACCGTCAGTTCGGACTGTCCAAAACATTAACACAACACAGTTTCAGATCAAACCCAAACGGAATTGTCCCATGAACGCTATGTTTGTTTGTGGATTTTAGGAAATGGCGGAACAAGTAGCCATAGCAGCATGCCTCAGACAAACAAACAAACAAAAAAAAAAACATCGTGGACTAAGCTTGTGGTTCCCGGGTAATTGCGGAGGACGTCAAGTAGGTTATGAGGTGCGACCTGCCCGCCACGCTGCTGCTGCAAGGGGCTGCCTGTGCAATGTCACGCTTGGCGGTGGCCGGCGGCAAGGCCCATGAGGCGGCCACTGGCGTGGCGTGGCGTGGCGTGGCGCGGCGTGGCTGCTCGGGGCAGGTGACTCACCTCCAGGTCCTCGTCCTCCTCGGCCGGGGCAGCAGCAGCAGCAGCAGCAGCAGGGCGTCCTCTGCCCCTACCGGTCAGTTGGCCCCACGCGCCCTGCCAGGCGCCCTGCAACGCGTCCTGTAGGGCGCTGCCGTGGACAGACAGCCACGTGCTGGTCGACTGCAACGCAAGGGCATGTCTTACCACCCTTGAACACTAAGGGGCTGTCCATAAATTACGTAAGCCTCTTAGGGGAGGTAGGAGGCCTACACGTATCTTACGGTCCCATATCAAAAGCATGGCGAGGTTAGGTTTATTCGTCTTATGAGGGGGATGGAGGGGGTCAAAAAGCGGCAAATTTTGTCTTACGTAATTTGTGGACGACCCCAAACCAGGATAAATCCGTGATATCAGGTTTGATTGAAATTTTTGTCACCCCAGCAAGTAGAAAACCTTGAATTTCAAGGCATGCTATACTGTTCCGCCCTATGTCTCTGGGTGATAATTCAAACGGAAATTATTGCACATAAGCCCACTTTGAAAACATAGAACTTTGGCATTCCTTGAAGTTTGAGATTTTATGTTCGCTGTGATGTGTGTCCTGGAAGTGGCTCTCACCTTATTGGATGCCTGTTTAGTGACGGTATCTGTCGAGTTGTTACTCTCGGCCCGCACGATGATGTCGCTAAAAAAATGAATGAGTGCAAAGTGGAATAAATGTGAGCGATAATACAAGGCGGAGTATTTATATTGGGCTGTGCTGACCGAGTTGACGAGCCAGGGTTCCTGGGGTTCCTGCTCTCAGACTCACCTCCTGTCCTGAGCCGTGGTGTCCCTGATGGACCGCAGCATGCCCCACAGGTTCGGCCACCCCGCTGGCTGGTCGGCGGCCGCGGCGGGGGCGGGGGCGGGCAGGCAGCCGCCATGGCCCAGCAGTAGCAGCGCCACGCACAGCGCCACCCCCACTCTCATGGCTCCTGGCAGACAGATGGGACGGGACGTTCAGCAAACAGAACTTCAGCCTCCTCCCTCCCCCCTTTCCTTCCACTCACACAACACCTTATTTCTTTAACGGCATATCTATGATGTGCGCCAACAAACACCTCACTGAATCACTGAACTGCAGTTGGTAAGTACACTCAGGTGGTATTCGACGTCAGTCACTGGTGATAGTAATCCAACAAAACACCCAGATGTAAAAAACAAATTTACCGAAAAAAAATAAAAAAAAATTCCGAGGTTATTTTTGAGGCCTGGATGTACAAAAGTCATCCGCGCTGTCCCAAATAAGTAATAATCATTCATAAGAACTTATAATGCATTGAGTTCAGTTGTATTCCTCGTAACGTAGAACTATCAACTAGCTCAAGTCCACGCATCTTTGATTTTGAATCTATTTTGTGTTCTGGTTTCTTCGCACTGCAACTTGTTGGAGTCTATACCGGGCGGGGTACATACCGAACTGCAGGCGCAGAAGGATCAAGAAAATCATTTCGTAATATCCCGACAATGATGTTATCGTCGAAGCAAATTTCTTGCTTCAATAGAATGCATTGACGCGCACCCAGTGACCTCCCCCTCCCCCTCCCTGCCCGCTCCTCAAGAGCCAGGGAGCTAGAACGCAACATGTTCCCAGGTGTCGATTGTGATGCCTTCAGAAACGAGTTTGAGAGATTCTCAGCAGCTGTGGGAATCTGTGCTGTGCGGGAAGAAATAGATCACAGGATCGGCCTTGGCTCAACGCGTACCGCACCGGCCAGCGATGTACTTACACATGTCTCATGACAAAGTCTCATGACAATGTCCCACAGCCTTCATGTCCAGAGCGTGGTAATTAGACAATGAGCCAGACGCTGTGACAAACCATGCAGCTGCCTGGAGTGTCCGAACTGAAAGGCTACGAGCAGAGGACAGACAGATATGCCTGCCTGGAGTGGCTGAAATGAAATGCTGCGAGCAGAGGACAGACAGACATGCCTGACGAGAGGATTCTCTTGACACCGATTGTGAAACGGCGCTTATCTCACGATATCAGCATCCCACTACGCTGCCTCGCGTATAGAGCGCCGCGTTCTTGACCCAGACAACCAAAGCAAAGAGGATGACGACGTAAACAAATGACATGCGTGAGGAGCTGCTTGTCGCGGGAGAGAGCGTGTTGACGCCTCATGGCATGACATGACATGACATGACAGGACATGAGAGTCACCTCGGCCCGGCCCGGTCCGGCCCAGCCGCCGATCTGGACCATGGTCGACAAAACATAGGTCGCATGCCGTCCAAACTATGTAGGCGTTTGAGTAAACCATTCCCTTCGGACACTGTAAAGAAATTACTGTTTTGAGGAGGATGTTCACGTTTGTTCCACCGTCAGAACACTTGGATTGCATGGTTATTAGTGTTGTTCCACGTAGAACAAGGGACGCTAACGTTTGTCCACCGTCAGAACACTTAGATTGCATGGTTATTCGTGTTGTTCCACGTAGAACAAGGGACGCTAACGTTTGTCCACCGTCAGAACACTTAGATTGCATGGTTATTAGTGTTGTTCCACGTA
>CABIKL010002514.1:0-12472 GCA_902196195.1 Aptinothrips rufus
AGAGAGAGACAGAGACAGAGACAGAGAGACAGAGAGACAGAGAGACAGAGAGACAGAGAGACAGAGAGACAGAGAGAGACAGAGAGAGACAGAGAGAGAGAGAGAGAGAGAGAGAGAGAGATGAGGTAGCGGCCACGTCCTCGTGCCTAGATATTCCTCTTCATTGCGCTGTGCTATCTGTCTAATCAATGAATTGTTTCTCTACATTGTTACTAATTCTAGTTATGTTTAAAATTGTTGCTAAGTTCAAAAGAAAAAGTTACTAGCCATTTAGAGTGTACGCAGCGCCTCTCTTCCGTACGGCCCAGCGAGCAGGGCACCTCGCTGACTGGCAGTGCACGGTGCGGCGGGAATGTCAGTGCAACACTCTGCTTCCCGCTCATCTCGTTGTGAGTCGTCCTCTGGCGCCGGGATGCCACGGGATGCAAGGTTGACGACGCGAGGCGAGGCGAGGCGAGGCGAGGCGGGGCGAGGCGAGGCGGAGTTCAGCTCGCGGGGCGGGGCGCGGCGCGGCGGGGCGGTGTGTCCTTGGAAACAAGTGCTGTCCACACTGGCCATTCCACCCTCCGCCTTGACCGACTTTCTGACTTCTCCTCTGTTTTTTATTGACACGTCTTTTGCCTACCTCCTAAAAGACCCGTGCTTCTGTTTTATGGACGACTTCTGCCTCTGTGTCTTCGCGCGGTGGCAGAGCGCGCGGGGTATCTGTGCATTTCCTCCATTTTCCTCTGTGCCGGGCGCATTTGGGTCGAAAACAGAATACCATTCATACTCTAGGTGACCTTCTGAGGCAGACCGCGCGATGCTCTGGAGGTAGCAGGGCGGAGGGAGGAGGCGGGCTGAGAGGGATTTATGTGAGGGTCCTGCTCCTGCCTGGAGGAGACTCGTTCTGTCGTGCGGGCGGGCGGTCGCGTAAAAACGTGGCCAACATTTTCTTGTTGGCCCACCCTTTTTCCCCGTCCCGCGCCGCGCCTCTGCTCCGCTCCTGCGGTTGCGGTTGCGGTGCGGCACGTCACCTTGGCACCGCCGCACAAATTGGTGCCTTCCTGCTTAACTTTTTATATAAAAATTGGCGTCTTGTGTGTGTGAGCGATGGAGGAGCCGTGTTAGGACTCACGACACAGGCACTACTAGGGTCGTACATGACTTTGTGTACAATCGAGTTTTTCTTCTTGACAGTAATTTGAGCAAGACGGGCTGCTAGATCGGGTCTGTTCAGGTTAGGTAAGAACTAGCTTACGCAATACAGGCAGGTATATAAGCGACAAGATTAAAAAAAAAAGATTTTAAATTTACACCGATCTGCAATACTTTTTGCAAATTAATTGCAGTTTTACACTAACTTTTGTCGGAAATAATATCATTTGCATTGGAAACATCATGCTGATCTCGATTTGATTGTTTTGACGGTCGTGCCCTGCCCTATTCGCGTCCCTGTTCTCTTGTCGGCGGAGTCGGCTGGCTGTTTTCAGTCGGGGCCCGGCCGGCGGCCACGTCCTTGACGGGGTCAATGCTTGACAGGTTGTGATAAGGCCGGTATCATAGGCCCTGCACGTGTCATTAGCGAACCGGGGGAGCTCAGAGCTTCCCGCACGTGGCCTCGTGACCTATGGCGCCTCGCCACGCCGCGCCATGCCACGCGACGCCACGCCACGCCACGCGAGGACCGATTCAAAATTGTCCCCGCTCACACGCCCCCTCCATGTTGAACTTGGTTTGAACTCGGCGAGGACAAGGTCGCGCACTTAGGCCGTCGTGGCGTGCGATGCCTGCCGTGCCCCTCCACGCCACGCCGCGCCACGCCACGCCACGCCGCTCCACGCCACGCCGCGCCACGCCGCGCCACGCCGCGCCACGCCGCGCCACAGTGAGAGAACGTTGGTCTGCAGGCACGCGAGCGCGCAGTGATTCGCCTGCACTGCTACAAAAAAAATCGCAACAAAAAGTACAATCAAGTTCTGTAAATTGTTTTCCCAACCGCATTGTAGACAAATATTGTACCTTCCCCGCCCTCTTCATACTTTGTACAGCACGTATTGTACCGCAGAAATCGTGTGACCTGCAATACTGAATCGTAATTTTTTTTTTCCAAAGAGCACAACATTTCTTGCAGTGTGCTCTGATCTGTTCATGCTTGCTCCGGCAGAACTGACTGCCATAACCGTTACTTTTTTATTTTTTGTATTATCCTTGTTTTTTTTTTCGCCGCGAATGATAGTGGCTGGTAAAATCAAATGTCCCGCCCGCTTCGGTGGCCGGAAGACCTGCACATGGTCACTACTTCCGCTCGACTGGCCCCTTCCACTTCTCGGAATTTGATGAGCGTTCTCGTTAAATCCCCAATTGAAGGGCGGACCTCGGCGGCGGCGCCGGCCGCGCGGCCGAGCCATCCCATTGCCGCCACGCTACGCCGCGCCACGCCACGCCACGCCAGCAGCAGGGTAGCGCTCTATTGGAGCGCACCGCAGCAGCCTACCCTCCAGGCCAGCGCCATCATTAATACGGCCTTAGTACAGCTCCCTTTTATATTTCCATCAAGGCCCGCTGCGTAGCGTGGGCGCAGTGTGGCGTGGCGTGGCGTGGCGTGGCGTGCCCAGACCTGTCCAGCCTGGTCCAGTCCTGCCCTTGCCGCCCAGCTGTAGGTTCTAGCCCGGGGGAGGGGGCTGGGGGCCGGGAGGGGGGGGGGGGGCGGGGCGTAGCGGTGGGAGGCAGTAGCTCACCGGCACGTCGGCCCGTGGACCCGGGACCTGTCCGCTCCCCTCGGCCTGCTGACATTGGGATGAACAACAGCGAGAGCTTTAATTTTGTGACGGCCAGCGCCAAACATACACATACACCATCAGTCACCAACACACACGCGCAGAAAGGCTCACACACACGCACACAAACACACAGAGAAGGGGCCCGTCAATGACGTTAGTTTGATTCGGCCCTCATCAGGCGCATGTGGATGGTCCCGCAGGGACTCATTGATTGGAGGCAAAACACCAAAGAACGAAATTCACTTCGCAGGCATTCGAATTAAGTTTGTAAAATAACGTTCAGCAGTTTCAGAGTTTCGAAAGATAAATGAATGTAGTGGATGCTTTCTATTATTGAGACAAAGTTCAAGTGAAAAGTCTCAGAATTTGGCGTTCATAAGAAATAAGTGAATGAAAATTAAATTGTTTATTCGCATCATCTAGTGTGAACCGTCGTATCGTCGTGTCACACACTAAACAGGAAAAATTTCTTTTCCAGCGCATGGTAGTAAATTTACCACATATATCACAAAGTTTTGGAAAATTTTTGAGTACGAAAAGCGTGGATAACGCTTCTTCTATGTTGCAGCTTTTTTTTGGAACTGAACAACAATTCGTAAAATTACGACTATGGCACTGGAACATGTTCAGTCGTAACACTAGGTTATTTTTGTAGAGTGTAAGAGCCATCGCGAGGCGCGCCTAGCTGAGCGGCGTGGCGGCGTGGCGGCGTGGCGGCGTGGCGGCGTGGCGGCGTGGCGGCGTGGCGGCGTGGCGGCGTGGCGGCGTGGTGGCGTGGCGGCGTGGCGGCGTGCTGCGAGCGGAGAGTCATTGATGTGGCCGTGCTGGCGGCAGGTGAGTCTGTTTGTGGACTCGGAGAGTGAGAATCACAAACAAACTCAGAATAGAGTAAGTTGCTGTGTCTACCGTTCCCGACTTAGTAGTCATGTGGACTGTGTTGCTAAATCGGTGCCAATCCCGCTGAAATGTGCGTGTGTGTGTGTGTGCGAGGCTCACATTTTTTTTTAAACTTAAGGGAAATAAAGACCGCCTGGAAACATTGGGTGTGATAAGTCCTGATAACGTTCGAAACGTCTGCTAAGGGCTGGAAGTATAGCAGTTTGCACATTGACAATAGACAGGCTAGCGGACTGCCAGCTTTCAGGACAGCCTGTTGTTTTGTGTTTCCTTTTCCTTTCCCTCTCGTTTTGGCGTGGACCCGCTGTTCATGTAGTACGTGTTGTGTCTTGCCCAGTGTTCTGGCAGGCCAGGCTCACGCCGTGCCGTGCCGTGCCGTGCCGCGTTGCCCGGCCAATCGGACTCGTTCCGTTTCGCCGCGTCCTTGGCCTCCGCCCGTCCCATCCCGCGACCCGCGACCCGCCCGGCACGGACCGGCTCGGGGTCAAAGAGGGGTCACCGGCTGCCCCCTCCCCTCCCCTCCCTGCCCCCGGGCCGACTGCCCTGTCCTCGCCGTCAGCAGACCGACATGCTTATCATCTTGAGGTAGGCTGGCTCCGGCGAGTCCAGAGGTGTTATCACATGTTCAAGTACTTCCGCTCCAAGGAATCTGTTGGTATTCACTTTTGTGTGTTGACAGCAGAGCAGGTAGGCCCAACGTTTCCTACGTGTTCTACGTGGAACAACACTATAGTTACCGGCAATCTAAGTGTTCTGACAGTGGAACAAACGTTAATGTCACTTGTTCTACGTGGAACAGCACTAATAACTGGGCAATCTAACTGTTCTGACGGTGGATAAAACGTGAAGGTATCTTGTTCTAGATGGAACAACACTAATTATTCGGCAGTCTACTTTGGTAAACTGACCTGCTTTTCCATATCGTCCCCCCCCCCCCCCCCCCGTCCCCCCTCCCTTTTCCCTTCTTTGTATCTGACACGTCTTTCCGAACCATAAGCAGCCTCTGAAGTCTGAAGTGTGTTTTCCTTCCCGGAAAGGAAGATTTTGGACTGTTCGGGTTGACGCTTTTTGTAAGGGAAAGAAACGCAGGATAAGAGCAACGCATAGAAATCCGATGCTGTGACACAGAATTACTGAGTGGTTGGCCACGAATATTGTATCCACACAATTTGCTTTAGTCCGCCGCCCCTGCTCTGCGGATGAATGAATGAATGAATGGCCATCACGCTTATAATACTGTCGGGACCCAATCTCGATTCCCCTTTGGAGAGAGACAAGAAAGCGAGCTCGCGAAATCTACTTCAGAAATTTCATTCAGGCCGGTACACCAATAAATGGAAGTGGGAAAAGGAATTATTTTTTTATATATATATTTTTTTTAAAGTAAGGCCCTTGCATAGCGCTTCCCGTTTAGTCGGTTCCCAACGCCGAGTATTATCATGAAGAGTGACGTTATTAGGGACACGTTCCATGCTGCTAATGTCGCGAGCAAACACCCTGAGCGGATAGGCCGTCCCGCCTGACGTGTGCCGCCCCGCCCCGCCCCGCCCCGCCCCGCCTGTGCGGCCCTCTCGGGTTTCGGAAGAGGAGTCATCCTGCCAATCAAGCAAACCATGAGTGAAGCCGATCAGCAGGACTGGCCCTCTTTACGCCACGCCACGCCACGCCACTCCAAACTATGCCACACCACGCCGCGCTACGCCACATCACACCACTCCACGCCACGCTAAGCCGCGCCACGCCAAGCCTCGCGGATACATTTCCTCCTCACACCGATACTGGAGATAATATACGTCGCCGTCCGCCGGGTTTATATGAGAATGTGGCCGCCCCTCTGCTGCCTGCCTGCTGCTGCTGGTGGGGCGGGGCCGCGGGGCCCAGGTCGGATGAAGTGTCGCTATAACTTCAATTCCGCTTTAAGTTACGAACGCCGCGAGCCGTGCATACCTGGTGTGTTGCACACCGTAAACATTTTTAGTCGTCATTTTGACGACAATTCCATGGCCAATTTTCTCCACAGAAATTGCATTATAGTCGCCTGATGATAGTGTTATCACCAAGATAAATTTGTGTCAGTTCGGCATCTATTTTGACGATAATAACGTCACAAGGTACGAATATTCTGATAAATTTCTGTTGGTACTTGATGTTATCCGGTAGTATGGTGTACACCAAGGTGTACACAAAAGTAACGAGTGGTAGCTTTTCTCGATCCGGCCGTAGAGTAATGGCCCTATTTCGGGCCACTGGCCCTAATTCGAGCCACCCCCTTTAAGTCATTTGCTGGGAACTCTCGATTCCAAACGGCACAGATATTTAAAAGTTCACATTGTAAACTCTTCAATTTTTTTGTCGCCTAGGACGTGAAGTAGCCTGCAAGTAATTTAAAGGGGGTGACTCGAATTAGGGCTAGCGGCCCGAAATAGGGCCATTAAGTTACTCTACCTTGTCTGTGTGTGAATGTCCTGGCCAGCCGACACGGAGTGATTCCCTCTGATCCGCTCGCTGTCTCCAGCAAACTAAGCGTAAGGCACGTAGAGAGCACAGTCAGTCAGTATCGACCGAGCAACTCACCGCAGGGGCGGGCCGGGCGGGGCGGGGCGGGTCGTGGCGGGGCGGGGCGGGGCGGGGCGGGACGGAGCGCATGAGTCGCCCTGCCGTTTTATTTCGAGACAACCTTCCTTCTCGTTTAAGTGAAACAGGTGTGCCTCGCGCAAATCAAGCCAATAAGAACAACAAGCGACACGGCTCGGCTCGACACGGCGGCTTAGTTTGGCAAGCCTGATGGTCTGCCCGGGAGACTCCAGGCCCTTGGCTCCAGATAGCAGGCAGGCTGACTGGTCGCCCCGGGGGAGGAAAGAGTTGGGGTGGGGGTGGGGGTGGGAGTGTCCACACGGATCGGAAGGGAAGAAAGTGCCCAGTAGGCCTGTCAAGTTGCCACGGACGAGTCCAGCCCAGGCAATCGACGTCACGCTCTGATTTCGCCCCCCTCCGGGAGATTGCGGAAGGAAACTTCCTTCTATTCTTCTTGTTTTTCCGCGAAACAGGATCCTTGTTGAATGCGAATGTTGTAAGAAATGTTTGAAAAGATCGTTGTTCTTTGTAGTTGCCATCATGCAGCTGAACTGGAAACGCGATTGGTGACTTGAGCAACGAGTTAATCCCGATAATATACTGATAGAATCTTTCTCTTTCTGTTGCAGGTGAGATTCCTTGCGACTGAATGTGGAGCTCAGTGTTCGTGGAGTTTGCAGATCCTTTGCAAGGTAGGCTGTGACACTATTCCGTAGGTTGGTCCCAGTCCTATGTAGACCGTGGATTTACCACCGGCGCGCGTTCAATGGATCTGATTCTTTTGCATCGCTCCGCGGTCGCATGGGAGGCGAGTTTTAGAAATGTGATGTATTTTGGAGGCGTCTTATCTCAGTCCGTACCCCTTAGTGGAAAAATGGCTTCCAACATAAATGTATTGCAATCAAGAACATTCGAGACAGGCACTAAACAACGCCGCATGTGATTAAAAGAAATTTTGTTCAGTTTATCATGTTTTCCAATGCGTTTTTTTAACTCATACCAATGGTAACCGAAAATTCGCTTTAAATTGAGCTCCGACCAACCGTTTTGGAGCGTCTGTGTCGCGCGTACCTTAGCGCCTGGAGTAGGGTGGATAGGCAACCCTGCACAACCCGCCCATGGCACGGGACTGCCTACCTCCTAGGCGCTTTTATGACTTGGTTGGTTGGTTGAAGCACTTAGACCTCCGTGAGACTTCTGATTTGGTATGAGGTGAATCCGTAGGCCAATGCCTTACGATATCAGGATGAGAACTATATGAAATACCTCGATGAAAGACATGTCTGCAAACACCGCACGAGAATGAAGTCTGGCACAGCCAACGTTACGTTCAGACCGTCAGCCTGATTATGGCAAATTCCGGAGGAATTTATGCCGGCGTAGTTAAGAGAATTCGCGCCGGGTTCAGAAAAGTGATACCGGCGAGTGAAATTTTTAATGTGCTTAGAAACGTGCTCATCTCTGCGCGAAACTTTGATTAAATCAACCAAGGAGGAAAGTTTAATTAAGTCAAGGCAAAAAGCAGAGAGCTGACCTTCGCAACACTGTTAGCTGCGTGGCTAGGAATAAGTCGGTGAATATTTAGAGCGCGCGGAAACGTTGTTGTGCGCTTTTCCGCAAACAGCAAACGCCTTGCGGTACCTATTTTTAAAAAAATACAATGATAAACTGAAAGAAATGGATTATTTTAGTACCTTACGTTTTCTAAATCTTGATCGCTAGATCTTTAGGAATTCGTGAGCTCTATATTGTTTGTATTCGACAGTCGTGGCCAACAAAGGACCAAACTTCATATTTTGAACTAATTGGTCAATCCAGGGGAATTTTTCGGTTAACATATTCAGATTAATGGCGGTGCTTGCGTCTGCCGATCACGAATCTTCCATGAAGAGAGACCATTTGGTTTTCTGAGCACTTTTAGAACAAGGTGCTGCTATAAATTCAGAGGCCGTTGGATCCTACGCGAGGTTATCCAAAATTAATTTGTGGGCAAGCACACTTTTTCAACGCGACACTGTGGCCAGTGGTAGCAGCAGCAGCAGCAGCATTAGTAGTGAGTTGGCAAGTCGACGCCACCGGTTTGTTTCATAAAGGATTGATAGCGAGCCTACACGTTGTAGCATCACTTATGCACCGCGTAATGAAATTCCCACAACTTGGACTCGCAGGGGGTAATCTGGTGCGTGCGGCTCCTCGGAGACCAATAGGGCTCGGGTCAGGTCAGGGATGCGACGGCCGAGAGTTTAAGTGATTGCCATGCATATTCAATAGCGGTAATGAATGCAGAGGGCGAGTGGCGTGGCCCGCCCGGCCCTCCGGGTCCCTCACATGTACCTGTCGCTGCCCCCCCCCCCCCCCCCCCCCCCCCCCCCCCCCCCCCCCCCCCCCCCCCCCCCCCCCCCCCGCCTCCCTCGCGACGACAGCGAGAGAGGTCTCGAGTGTGTGCTGCCAGTGGTGACACTGTGCTATTCCTGTTGGCACCGCGGGAGAAGGGATCGGGGCTCCGCTACTATATGGCGCTAAAAATATCGTCGGGACCCGGTTAGAAACTTCCGTTGTCGATCTCTTACCATTCAGTTATTGTTTTATTTTGATTACCGTTTCTTCGCATTCTCTTGTCCAATTCTTATAGTAGGCAAGCGAATAACCGATGTTTCAATTATCATTGCCACGGCAATCTTGTCAAATTCTTGCGAATGCCTAAGAATTGACTTGAAAAATCCTCGCTTCTGTTGCACTTTTGCAGATTCTTTACGAGTGATTGAATATGGGATATAGTACCCGGGGAGCAGTCTGAATCCAGCGTGGAGTGAAGAGTAGGGCCTGTCCCAGGATATGGTACATGCGGTGAGGTGGTGTGGGGTGAGGCAGGATAGGGGGATGGAGGCAACGTGAACAATTGGCTGGCCTCTATGTTAGACTATGTCATATAATGATCCTGTGACTTGGAGTAATGGAGGTCGAATGTGAATGATGTATCAGCTCCAGAAACAGTCAGGCAGTTAATCCGAATTGCTAAAGTGCATTCAGAAGGAACCTAGCTTCACGCATATTTCAGGAACTGAAATGCATTTGCTTATACTTCTCTTAAACGCTGTCGCAATGTTCGTAAGTTTCCTAACTTGAGGCTCTTTCTGGGGAATGTTCCCCCCTGTGGCTTGCGAGGGAAGCCGTGATGGAGTGTGTGTCTTCCTGGCCGGGATAGGGTCGTCAGTCTCGTTGACTTTTCGCTGAATAACGAAAACATGAAGTGGGTTAGGAGGGTGAGGTTAGGATGAGATGAGACTGGCGCAGCGCGGGCCTGGCGGGCCAGGTCAGGGCAGAGCAGCTGCTCCCATATAGGCCAGTGCAGAGCAGCAGGCTGTTTCACGGGAGCCAAGAAGGAGACGTTACATGACTGTGTGTTCGAGCTACGAACTTTGGACGGGCATTCTTAAATTGTAACAAAGTACTGCTATGTATTACATGCTTATTGAAATCCTATGTAAGATTCAAAGGATTTTGCTTTTGTAATACAAAGACAATCCTTTGCGACTGACGAAGAACGGTTTTTATGACATGTGCTCAAAATCCTATCTTATGTGAAGCACTTTGTTTGTAAGGATTACTGTGAACCGTTTGTCGCGTTTACTAACAGAATGTGAGCAATGCAAGGCATATAAAGAATGCATCGCATTTTGTAAAGTGAATATGAGCTATTCGTAACAAATTTTCTATTATAGTCGCGTTTTTACGCAAAAGTTTGAAGAAACTCTTCCAAGAATATGAAGGGAATACAGATAGATGTACGAAATGCATGTGTGAGGAACACTCGGAGGAACCCGATGGCTCTTTGAAACCATGACTCATGACTCAGACACAAATTTTCGTCGTGAGACTGACAGTATCAGCAGCCCGCGGTGTGGCGGGGACTTTACTTAATCCTCGACATGTTGTCGTTGCCCGAATGTTATTCCATGCCATCGCTTGGCTTGATGATGACTCTAGCAGGAGGAAATTAGATCATGTAGTGTATGTCGCAGTTATGACTGCACCAACAACACTGCCCCCTCCCCCCTTTTTCCCCTCCCGGTAATTTTTTTTATCACGTTTACGCTGAGTTAGATGTGACGTCACAAAGAAGACGAAACCCGTGTATGTGACTGCTAAAAGTCCACGAGCGAAATTTGCAAATCCATACTCAATTATTTCGAAGAAGAACTAACACTTTCTTTTCATTTTAAGCACGGCCGCAAAAGTGTAGCGTAGCATGTGAGTTAAATACGCGTCATGTACTCTCGCCGATGACTTTGGATCGCTGCCCTGCTCGTTACCTTTTATCTCGGTCGGAGGGGGATAATAGGGACAGATTGTTTAAAATGTACTACAGCTTGAAGGGGCACCAGACCAGGGGACGGGGACGACTTTTATCGTCACCTCTTTGCAGCGGGACGCTCTGCAATTGCGCAGTTTTATGTGTCGTTAGAGCCTCTGCCCTTCGGTGTCGTAAACCGCCCTTTAATTCGAACTGAATTCGAACCACATCTGTTTCTCCCGCCCCAGCCCAGCCGTTCAGTTGTTTAATGCGTTGAGCCTTGTAGCGACCTTCAAGTGACTGCCGCAAAAAAGCTACGTGAACCAGCCGGTAGGTAGTGCCACTATCTCAATATAAGTTAAGTGTCATTATCTCAATATTGTTACGGTCACGTCAAGTACAAAGACTGCGCAGGGCAAGGTTAAAAGCACATTGCAGAAGGGGGTATTTGAGCCCACGACGCTACTATCGCAAGCAACATTGTGACTACGACGGTCGTTCTTAGCCAGTGCAGCTTACTGGGATAGTGAACACACAAGATGGTTAGTTATCTTGATTTAAAATACTAGCTCGAGGGGAGTGCTATCTCATATCCTGCTGCCCGTTTGTTTTACCTGAGCTTCCAAATTCCTCCGCAGAACCGAACCGAACCCGTGGTATGTGAAGTTCAAGTGGAGAGCGCATTCCTGGCTTCGAATATCGGACGCAGCATGCCCGTAAACTACTTTGTGGTCTGGATCACCTTCACACATCCCCGTTCCCTGCGTGCGCAATACTTCTATGAGAACATTTTTGTCAAAAATCCAGCTAGATAAAGGGCAAGATCACATATTTCAAAATTATTATTTTTCTTTCCTGATTTTGTTTTTGCCCTGTAAGCTGTGCACTGCTAGAAAAAATCACAACAAAAAGTACAACCAAGTATTGTAAATTATTTTCCCAATCGCATTGTAGGCGAATAACGTGCCTACCCCGCCCCCCTCATCCTTGGTACAATACGTATTGTACCAGAAATCGTACTACCTACAGTACTGGATTGTAAATTTTTTTCCAAAGAGTACGATATTTTTTGCAGTGTACATTGAAGCATGCTCATTGCCATAGAAATTTAATCGTAAAAAATTTACTGTACCAGTTATTTTAATTTTACCAAGAAAAACAATGGAAGTTTATACCATCTGGTCAAAACGTACCGTATTTAAAACATAGGTAGTATGAAATAACCATAGTCCTGAAACTACCATCAAAAAGTACGGCAAAATCACCGAAATTCGAAAAACAATGAGGAATTTGAGAATTAATTTTCAAAAAAACAGTAGGCCTCCCCGACTACGTCAATCCGCACGCAGCATGTTCGTTGCAGCGGTTCGCACACATTGACATATGCAGGCGCGTTGTCTGTACCGAAGTGATTTCACGCCAGAATGGATGTCGGACGGTTAATGTGTGCAGCGGTGGGAGCGTGGGAGAGGGCGGCGGGGAGAGGTGGGTGCGCTTAGAAGAACGTTCATAACTTACCAAATTTATTGACTTAGTTGGTGTTTGGGATTGCCTCTTCACATATAGTGATTTTCTTAGATGCAATGCGAAATAATCGAAAAGAAAAGAACAGTAAAACACGCGTGAACTTACTAATGTTGTAAGATTGTAAGAGATAAGAAACCTTATCTTCCTCGCTTTGTTTTTCATGTATTACGAGATGACGCAACCTGGTTATGGATTGTGTTGCTGAAAGTCTACTACAGCACAAGTTGATCAATGCAATTTTTCTTTAAATAGATACCTCAATAAGATTCAAGAGTAAAATTCGTTAAATTTTGAAGCCAGCTTGATGAAATCCTAACTGTAGCCTTCCTATGGTTTTCACATGTGATCAATCACGCGCTGCTCCATACAGTTCCAGTACAGGCTAACATCACCCCCCCCCCCCCCCCCCCCCCCCCCC
>CABIKL010002515.1:0-12469 GCA_902196195.1 Aptinothrips rufus
TCGATGTCGAATAGATGTCGATCGCATCTAATCCACGTCGAATCGGCATCGAAATTTTTGCCATTTCTCACTGGGAAGGGAAGAGACGTCGGTAGGAAGTCATTTTGATGGCTTTATGGTCACTCTGCTCCAATATAGATGAAGAAAATCTGGAGGGCAAAAGGTTGAAAATTTCGAGCACCGGTTTTGCGTAAGTTAGACTGATCAAAGCATAGGCTAATCGTGATTGAGGGAATACCGAGGGGTCCGCCACTTCGAATATTCGGTGTACAAGTTCGGCGGTAATCGATTATAATCAGCCTTGATTACGAAATAATCAATGAGTATTCACCAATAATTCACGATATTCGCTATAATTGATATTCAAATAATCAGAAATATTCATTTATAATCATATTGTTAGCATTTTAGATTTCATAGTATCCATAAAGATTACCTTTTCAACCAGAGTTCAATCTTATTTTCATTAGTTGCTAACAATATGTATTCACTTGTGAATATATTCAGTGTACACAATTTTCCGGAGTGGCGGACCCCTCGGGGAATACAATCGCTGCAGGGCCTCTGTCACAGTGTCTCAGCCCGCTGACGTAGCATCGACGTCTGTTTGATGCAAGAGCACAAAAACGAGAGGGAGGTCACGAACACGTCATGCTGATGTCGTCGCAAAGTCATCACTTGTGACGTCTCTAATATGTCGAAGCACACCCTCGCGGCGACGGTATTATGACGTCAGGTAAACGTCAGCGTGACGTCCTGGTGATGATAGAAGAAAATGTGATCAGCAACGATTAAATGTCGGTACAGCAAAACAATTTTCTTCCAAAACATACTTGCGTCCGTAACACCAAGAGACTGGCTTTGCAACGTCCTGGACATCACGAATACGTCAGAGTGACGTGTCCTTGCCTTCCCTCTCGTGTGTGATGTAGGTTTCCAAGCTCTCTTTTTTTATCATCATTATTGGCATTGTGCGATGAAAGCAAGATGTCACGCTTGTCATGATTCAGTCCTTTGCTCTTATAATACACATTGACATGGCGTCACTTTCAACACCACGCCCCTCTCCCACGGCGCTAACAGATTAGTACACAGATTGGTGGCCTGCATTACATGATGCAGCTACGCGCCGCTGCGCTCCGGCCCGCCACTTGGGGTGGCTAGCGCTGCTAGCGCCTCTACCACGGTGGGCCCGGGTGGGCCGCGCCACCCCAGCAACCACCCCTTGTATAAGCGCGTTCGGAAGGGCAGGCTTATCTCAGTCGTATCGCGATGGGGGCGGCAGGAAGGCGAGGGAGAGAGAAGGGTGGAATTGGCCAGCAGGTCGCATCGCTGAGTGTGATGTGCTCGTTATCGGATCAAACTTTCGAGACAACCACATTAGCTTGGCGCCGCGCCGTGATTAAATGAATTCTTTGTTTGCAATCAAGTTCTGTGCCTCGTGCCTCTGCGCCCAGCCTCAAATTTTGTTATGCGGATACAAGTCTCCTCGTCCTTTTTTTATGATTTCATTAAAATTCCATTTTTTTTAAATTCAACTTTTTTTGCACTATTTTTATTTAATCAATTTCATGGAGAAAGCGAAAAAAAGGAAGCATTATTCCATGGCGAGGCCACAGGTATTGAAAATCTCGTGAGAAAGTCAATTTTATATGTAATTTCAACTTCTAGAACTTCTGGAAAGAGGGGCAGTAAAAATCAGAAGTCAAATTGATTACATCTTCAGATTACCAATTTAATCATACATACTTTTTAACTGATGTACATTTCATACATTTTGCTAAAGCATTATGCAAAGCTTTGGTAACAAGGAGACACACAATAGTGTGACGCCTCCATTCTTAGCATCTAATAATTCGCAGCCTTCAAACGGTGTTCCATAGCTTTAATATCAATGCTTTGTTAGATCTACTGTGCCTATAATTCTTTCCGAGTACATGCTAAAAATTAATCACAGATATGAAATGATTTACGTAACTAAACATATTGACCATCAATTCTGAAAACTAAGCAGAATCCTAGTGACTAATTGTCATAGCTTTCATTACGAAACAATAAACAGAGAAAGACAGCGTCACTATTGATATCAACAACCAGCCAGCATCACATACAGCTAAACAACTACTTTATAATAACAGGTTTGTAAAATGGTACTTGGTACTTGCAATCACACCGGCATATAAAGGAACATATGTATATGTGGAGTTTATCTAGTGTGTTCTTGTGATCCATATTGGCACAAACTAACACTGGAAACACATGGGCATTCAAAGAGATTGGAACGTCTAAAGCCATTCATAATAAACAATCAACAACAAAGGTCAAAGGTATGTACATAGACTTCTCTTCAATAATGAAAATTTTTTGACAGTCAATCCACTTGGGTATCATGTAGTCTAAATACTCTGCAACTACTTGAATTTTCAGTGATGAGACAAAATTCTATTAGCAAGCTCTAATAACATGCCGGAATCAAATTAAAGTCTCTGTTCTCATAAATAATATTGCATATAAGTATGCAAGCTTCTTTTTCAGAGACTGAAATTACAAATGAATCATTTGTTAATGTGTCAATATTCAACAAGAATCGAGATCACTAAGTCCTAATAAATCAGATGGAATACTGATAAGGCAAACATAAAAGATTCACATCTAAGGGTAAAGCGAATTAAAACAGAAGCTGCAAAATTAAACTAATCTTTCCCAGATACATGCCACAATTAATTAATAAGTTAACAGCTGCCTCTTTGAATTCCTACCTTTTCCTACCTTGTTATGAATTATTAAAAGAGAGAACCAACAAAACATTGTGCAAAATAAAGAATCAAAGACAGTTTTCCAACACCCCTAAAACACATGTGAACATATTCATATTTTTGAACCACAGCAATAACACAAGAACATAAAAAAATGTGCCAAAAAGGATTCCTTCTAGAAGACCACCGAGCCTTATTTGAAATCATATAAAGATACATCTAACATTCTGGAATAGTTTCTATTAAGCCATTGACACAAGCTAGCATAGATCTGATGGATACATTTCACACTGAATTCTTGTCAAAGAGCAATGACAAAACATAGAAATACCTCCAACAAAAATATAAACAATCTGAATACTCTGCATGCCAGCAAAACGAATATAATCAACAAATACAGAGAGCATAAAGCATGAATACTAAAGTAGCGATGACAGCCTTGTTTCCAATTTAGAGAACTGAAAGAAGAGTAGAGAACAGCAATCGTAATCTCAAAGGATTACCAACATTCCCCAAAGCCGCGCTCCTTACTATGGGCTACCAATACTTCTCAATTGCAAGGGGAAAATAAATAACATTTCAAAAAAGATGGTTTGTAACTTACAGGAAACTAGGAAGGAATGGTAAAGAACTTATTGAGATCTTCATAATCTCAATGTGGGGAAAAAACAAATTAAGTTAAAAAAAAAAATACTCAGCATTTTTAACAGCAAAAGAAGGACAAAAAACAGACAGCAATTTCAGAGCTTGGTACATATTATTTCTAATCTTTACAAAAAGGAGCAGAAAACAAGTTTGGGAGTCAACTGAGCATAAGTAAGATGAAGTAAAGCAAAGCTTAAGAGGTAACATTTAGGTCATGTTTCACTGAGATGTGAATAATTGAACTACAGATACACAGTTTTTATTGAAAAGCTTTCTCAAGGACATCAGGTCAAAGTTTTTCTTAAAGCTATTCGTTCATTGATACTTCATCAAATGCCCCATTTAGATATGTTCTGTTCTTTTCTCCAAGAGATAGCATATGACAACAGCTCCTGGAGAAATCAATGAAAGCTCCTCAAATTTTAGCACTTTAACAAACTGGGCTTTACAGACAGTAGGGTCACGATGGCAATATGCAGGATCACCCAGACCAACAATAATGCTACGTTTCCATGTCTATGCAATGGGGTACCTACAAAAACAAACAAGTGGGTCTTACAAGATTTGACAGCAAACATAATGAAGTTTGTAAGGTAATCAAATATGAAACTGGGGATTCCCATTCCACTTTCTTTCCTCTTTTAAGAATGAGAAAGGGGTGTATACTCAAGGTAGATCTCGACATGGTGCATAGTCCCAGATGACAAATCACTCTACAGTAAATATCACTTGAAAACATAAAAGCATTAAAATAAAATCAGTGGAAAATTATAAAAAATATTTTTTTTTAAATAATTACATTATCAAAGTATCAATAAAGAGCAACAACAGTGAAAATAACAAGAAGCAGTAAAATATTCCTTTCTAAAATGGTTGGATTGTAGTAGAGGCCATCAAAGTTTTATGCCGGCTAGTACAAATTACATACAGATTGTAACAGAGGAATGATTCACAAAGCTTTGATTATGAGCTATTCTGAGCCACCTGCTAGATTTTCTTGATTTCCCAATGCCAGAACAAAATTTAATAATACATAAAATCAAAAATAGGATGATTCTATGAACTAATTCAACTAAGTATACTCAAATAATTCTGCAAGACTTAACACTGAATTGTCATTGGTCGGATCATAGAAACATATTTTATGCTCAGAAAGACAACTAACTGTAATTCTCTTGTGCAGAGGTTTATTGGGTTTTAAACTTTTCATTTTTCTACAGGCGCTCTTGATAGATAGTGAGCATAAGATAAAGTTATCTGCATTAAAAAAACAATAACAAAAACAAATAAAAATATCAAATTTAACTGAGACTATAATTATGCTCATTAAAAGCTTTCAAAACCCATCTATATATGACGCTAACATCAGCCATGAGCTACAGATCTCTCTTAGATAGTTTAAACGCTACTTCAGCTGGCATTTCGTCGAGGAGTTTGAGGCGGCGTAGGTGCATTTGAAGCACCCGTGCGAGCTGGAATCGGAGGAGGACCATTTGTACGAGCTGGAATGGGTGGTCCTTGTGGACGGTTTGGTATTGGTGGAGGGCCCGCATTAGGACGATCAGGTATCATAGGGGCAGCTCGTTGAGGCAGAGGTGGTGGGAATCCCGTATCACTTTCAGTTGAATCAAATCTTGGCGGTGGAGGTGGGGGCCCACTGGGGCAGGCCAAATCACCTGCATCCTGAATTTCCTCATATATGGCATTGCTGTCGTCTTCAGCCTGACTGTTCACTGGGCTATAGCTTACAGAAGATTCCTTCATGTCAATGCTGGCCCCTCGGGAGGGTGGCTTTGACGTGGTGTTCACTGCAGCTGCAGCTGCGACTGGGACAGGTGCAGGGGCAGGTGCTCCCCCCATGGGTGGTGGTCTGTCTGGTGCTTTGCCAGCAAGGCTAATGACTCCAGCCTTGAAAAAGTAACACAAGGAAACTATAAAGTCACAACCCTCATCAGGTTCTCTGAATATACAAGAAAAGAGAATTGGAATCCTTTCCAATGCAGAATTGGTCAGAACTTAACATAGCGACCATGTTAAAAGCAGAAGGAAACAAAAGAGAGAAAACTGAAAACTAAGAACCTTGGTTCCAGCTGGAACCAATAAATGTGATTTGTCAAGGGAAGGGACTCCAACCACGAGTGAGTCATGACAATTGCGGGTTAAAAAAATTTCTTATTCTATATTCTTACTTTTTCTTACTCTTTCAACAACACAAACTCTAGCCCTACAGCAAAATTTTCCTTACCTTCGGAGTTTGCTTCCTCGGTGGCGCAGGAGAGCCGCTTGGAGGCGGGGGCCTGGAGGGTGGAGCAGGTCTGGGTGGAGGGGGTCCTCCTCGGGCTAGGGCAGAAGGCTCCTCCTCTTCCCCAGGACTCCAGCCGCCCAATGATCCCTCTCTGATAAGTACAGCTGCAATACATGAATCAATGACTTAAATTCGAAAAGGGTGTAAACTGAACATGAGAGGAAGGAAAAGTTTAAGGAAAAAACACTCACGGTCCATCTCATCGGGAGAATCTGCCTCTACATCCCATCCGCTGAGCGCCAAGAAATCGCAGAGTGCAGTTGTGTTATTGGTGCAGAGGGCAATTTCTTTTTCGGTCTGTGCTTGCCAATTGGATGTCTTCAATGATAACTGCAGCTGGTGGCCCATCAGCTAAAGGGATAGCAAAAAACAAGAAAAAAGAAAAAGACAGTGAAAAATAAAATTTGTAGTGAGAATGAAAGTTACTTGCAATAAAAACGCAGGAACTTACCTCCAATGTACCCTTCTTAATTGCCGCCAGAGCGCACTGACCATCTCGGAATGTGGCCCACATTGTATCCTCAACAAAACGTACAAGAATCACTTCCCCTATTTGGGCTAGTTCTTGAAGTAATGCCGTCATAAAATCATCATCAAAAATAGTGCTGTTGTCATCAGCACTAGAGTCAGTTGCCTGTATAAAAAATGTACATTATATCAAGTGCAAAGCTTTCTACTTTTTTTTTTTTTATTTGGCTATGGTGCAAATTGCAAATTAAGAATGGAAGTCTTGCATTTTAATTAAATAAGCTTATTTAATACCTGAACTACAATGGTAGCATCTGGTGGTCCTAGATCTTGAATTACTTCCATGAAGACCTGTTTTCGGCGTTCATCATCAACACGATATATATCTATGTCCACAATGGCGATGACTGGACGATGGTCACTCTGTTTTAATTCAGCTCTACCATAATGAACCAATCTACCAGGATTCCAGTCAGGCCCACATAACTCTGCAAGCAGAAAACATCAGTGCATGCACAATATATAGAGTTCCAACATATTTAATTGGTTTGGAAAGGATGGAGACTGAATATAAGAGTTTGTTGTTACCTGTTTCTGGCTGTTGCTTGCGTCTCTTCCATAAAACGCGATCAGTCCATGCTGGTGCACGACATTTTTCACTTGTGTCAAAATCATCAGAGAAGAGATCATATTTGTAAGTTGGAGGAAAAGTTATTTCCCCTTCAATAAAGTTTTTGAAGACATTGCCCTGCTCTTGCTGAACCTAGAGAAGATATCATGTCATGAATTACTACTTGCAGAGACTACAACAAATGCTATAAAATGCTTTAAGAGTTATTCTATGTAATGTATATTTTTACCTTCAATTGATCACAAGCAAGGATAGGTTCTAATTCTCCTCGCTTCACATATTCTTTGATTTCATCTTTGTCCATATCAACACGGTAGTTAAAATCTCCACACCAGAACACATAGTCGTGAGAATTGAGTGTTCTTCCCTGAAATAGTTGTATAAATGTTTACAAATGGAAAGCACCACAGATGTAATTATAAATAAATACCAGAAAAGAGATTTACATACCATAGGGAAGGTGACTTTTCTTGTTATTTCAGCATAGTCTGCATTTCGCTCACTGACTTGAGATTGACCAGCAGCAAAATGAGCACATACAAAGCAAATTGAAGTGCTGTAGAATACCATTCTAATAGCACAAGCACCTTTGTTACCTGAAAAACACAACAAATTACATTGCAGTGAAGAACAGCATTACACTGTGCGTTTGTGTGAAAGAAGTTCAATAACTTACCAGTAGCACCACCAAGACCCGTTTTAACAGAATCAACAGCAACATCCCGAATAAACGGTGCATGCTCTTTACGAATGAAAAGATAAATACAGACTCCCACCAGCTGAACATAAGTCACAGCAACATATTCACGATCACGAGAAAGAACCTTTTGAAGCTCAGTTGCCCAAGCTTTTGCATTCTCTGAACTGCAAAAATTAGTTATTTGAAAAAAGAAACCAACAAAAAATGACAAGTTAGAACCACAATAAATTACTAAAACAAAAAAAAACTTCCATTTTGTCAAATCCAAGAATTACCTTGCAGCCATAATGTTGCTAGCATTGAGATCAACTATTTCCTCAAACCCAATAGCATAAATATCAACAGGACACTCTTCATCAGGAGGGTTTGTAACATCCACAAGAGCTGAAAAGGACAAACCCGGATGCCATTTAGATCCAAAACGATATAACAGAACAACACTAACATAAAATATACTTTGCAATTACAGCAATGATCAGGTAAGATTATACATAAACAGAATCAAAATTTGGATAACATACAGTTAGATTTGGCCAAACGTGGCGCGTCCAGGAGCCAATCAGCCAATGATACATCTTTGTACACAACACTGCGGAAATGTTTCCCACCATTGACATTATAAGTACCAACAGCAACCCGAGCATTTGCTGGGACAACATACTCAGAGAAACGCTTGCACATTTCTCTCAGGACACTAGTTGGAGCTGCAACAAAATTTCTGCATTAAAGCAAAAAGACAAAAAAAAATGTAAGCATTCTTTTCAAAGTTGTGTGTAAGACCATTTTACCATGCAACATATTGGAAGGTAAGAGAATCCTGGCTCGATCTGCTAGTTCACTACTCAATGTAGAACCAAGCAGAAGAATGTCAATGGCCTCTTGCTTGCTGTTATCCAATAAGTTGTTCTGAATCGTTCGAGCTGCTGATCGCGCTCCATCCATCAACTGGAAAATACCAGGAAATAGTTACAAGAATCCGAACAGAACAAATATCTCTGAAACGATCAATTATTTATTTCTATGAAGATGTGACACTGAATGTAAAAAATAAATACTGCAAGTACCTTGGACCCTCCCTGAATAGCACCAGTGCCAGCATATATTTTGCTTATTTCATTTCCATTGTTGATCCACATTTGTCTAAACACTTCTTCAAATCGAGAGACCATAGTCTGTTTTACCATGAGGTTTAGGAGTTCAAGCTGTTTAGACAGTGTCTGGAATGAAATGATTGAAGATATATATTAGAATTACAAAGTAGGACAAGTGAAAATTATGTGCAACCATCTCAGTAAAAATCTTACTTCTAATCCAAAAAATGTTTGGACACAATTGGTGCGATCTAAGCAATCCAGACAATTGGTTCTGACAGTTCCCTTCTGCTCACTGAAAATGCCAAAGGACAAATATTTATTAGGAACAGATAAAATAGCACCTAAAAGTAAAATCGGACAAGAGTTGATATTAACTCACCAAATAACTTCATTTCCTTTTTCATAAAACAAAGAAAATGCTTTCAAATATTTTTCCACTTTGGCTTTCAAACGAGCTAAATTTCTCGTATTTCCACCACGACATTCTTGGTGATAGTCAAACACAATGTGTGGAATATCCTTATGGTGAGATGCCTTGTGATGAGCCTGGTATCAATTTACACATTAGCTACAAAAAAATTTCAACTCGGGATCTGAGAACATCGGAATTGTTCTTCTATCCTGTTTACCTGGAAAAGCTGACTCAACGTAGCTTCGCCTTCTTTGCTCCCAATTAGACTCGTGCCAAGCAAATTTACAATTACTTGATGACCATATCTTTGTTTTATCATAGAAATGTGTCTGTCAAACACTGGGGCAGATACTTCATAACCTCGCGACATCTTTACCTTGTGAGAACCAACCTACACATGCAACAAATGTTGATATTAGTCTTTGGCTTTCCTCTTTCCAATTATCTCCAATTTCCTCAATTCTAAGGGTACTATGACCGACCTGTACTCCAGGTTGTTCCCAAAATAGTGGAACAGATCCACGTGTTTGAACAAATGATGTGACTTCTGTGTCCAAATATATAGTTTGTTCTGTCTCCACAAAGTTGGCTACATGGCCATCATCATTACTTCCTCGCACATTAAACCTGCAAACATGTAATGAAAATTAAAACAGCCACTCTCATGAATGACATACACCAGAATCAAAAAAATTCCACAAAATAGGTCAACAGTACCTTGTTCCAGCTCTTTCACAACTCAACCTTGATATTATCATGGCTTGTGCTTTGCGACTACCAGTGTAGACAGTTCGTATTTCTACACTCCCACACATTGCCTTCAGGAGCCAATCAGAGCAATTGACACTAAATCTTAGGAGATGGATATGTAACATCCGGTTCCTGAAAAGATTAATTATGTGCAATGAAGTTCAAATTTTGAATAAGAAAAAATATGAAAGTCCAGAAAGAGGTTTACCAGAAAAATCTATTGTCTGTTTCTGAAGTTTTTCTTCGGCGTTGAGCACAAAGTGTCAGGTCCAATGGTTCGCCTGATGATGACCATGAGAAGTAGAAAGTGCCCGAGTTCAATAACTTGCGTACCTAGAGAATAAACAGAACATTAGAAATTAAGGAGTAGTAGGAAAAGACAGAACAACGATAAATACTTGCCTCTGATATTCTTTCCTCATCTTGAGCTTGGTTTCTAAGCGAAACAAAATGTGTTTGAGTCACACGAAAAACTTCTGAATCTGCTACTTTTCCAACAGAAACACATCCTGTGACCATGACAAGGTAAAGAACTGTTGTTTCTCCTGTCCCACAGAAACCAAATGATGGGTTATAAGCGCGCAATAAAACAAATTGAAAAATATTGTGCATGAAATTTTCATTTACCATACCTGCATTAAGCTGGAGCACACCAAGACATCCATATGCATCGAGAAGTTTTGTATACTGTCTCTTCACTGATTCAGTTTCTTGTGGCGCTGAAAAAATTAAACTTGAATCAATAACACAGAATTTCCAAGAAGTTCTGACATACTTGCACAGTAGTGTTAAACGGTACACCAAAGAGGAAACTTCGGTGAAATATGTGAACGAACACATCTAAAAGCACCAATTTAAGTCGTCAATCGATAAGTAAATTATCTTATTTTTCCCCAAATCGAATAAAGAAAGCTAACCTAACCTGTACAAATTTGAAACGTCTCAATATCACACCCGAGAAAAACAGTAACCACTTGAAAAGCAAAATACAGCTCTCCAAAGTGAACAGTTCAACTGTATCGTGAATTAAAGGAAACATCACGATAAAAAGGGAAATGTCATGCGAGATTTGTGTCGAAGTGACACCCCCATCCGATCGACACAATACGTACATAAGACTGCCACAGCCTGAGATTCAAACAGCAATGTATCCTCGTTGTTTCGCTGTTCCAATAAAACACTGTATGGATTCGGAGGATTTGACTTTTCTAAAACTCGAAAGCCCTTTCCCATCGCCATCCTGACGAAGGGCCCAACGCTGGCTACGCCGAACAGGCGCACAGCTGACACCTGACACTTGAACCGATTCTACTACTCCTGCTCCTCCTCCCCTCCACGCGACGTCATTTCACTGGCAACTGACAGGTCCTTAAGCATGAATTTAAATACTGTAATCTAGCTCGGAATTTAGCGACGTTTCTTGTATGAATTAAAGGAGCTTGCTTCCGTAAATTGCACAAATTAGTCGTTCGAAGTGTTCATCATTCATGAATTATAACTTGCCGCATAGATTTTTCATACTATCATTCCCATCCGGTAGCTCCAGCGCCCGCTCATCGTAGCATAGGCAACCCGCTCACCTCACGTGTTCGACGGGCTGGACGCCTTCACCCATGCAGACGAGACTAGATGCTACGATCCGAACTCGATTAATTCGTCGATAAAACGCTTAGAAACGACGTCTTCTTGTCCCCCAAATCGACAAACGACGTTAAACCGACGTCGACTCGATAACACAGTTCGACATTATTAAGGACATCGATAACATATCGCTGACGTCGTGTCAAAGATCGAAGCGGATCATTTCTGCTGGAGCGCTATCAGAGAACGACGAACGGCGAATGAGATAGACTTATGAGGCAACAACAAGTGCGAGAGAGAGGGCCGGAGCACTTCGACGCGCGGGTCACCTTATTAATTATTATACCACGCAATTTAATGTTTTATCAATTTATTACAAAATAGTTAGGGCCTAAACGCTTTCGTGTACTTGACTTCACCATTATTGACTTAAAGAACGCCGCCTCTAAGTATACAATTCGGACGTTTCTTATCTGGCAAGCACGCACGAGGAGAGGACTGATACTGAACATCCATCAGGCGTCAAGTGCAGACAAGTGGAAGGGCTTTCTAGGTGAGCTAAAGATATCAAAGCCACGTGACTGATTTTCAAGAGCCGTCGAGAGCCGTGGTGAAATAAAATTATCTACTTGATATTTGGGATCGTCCATATACTTCGTGATCTGCTCGGTAAGGGAATGGGGCAGGAGTTGTTAAATCACGGTCTTATCTAAAAGAAACGGTAGGGTTAAGGTCGATCTTGTCACTGAGGCACATTTAAAAATTGGCATGAAATCGGCCATCTATAATTAGATGAATGACTGGCCCTTGGTCTCACAAACACTTTATTAATAAAACCAGAGTAATACAATACAAGCAGGATGAAAATTATTTATCACAGTCAGAAACTCAACTTATTGAAGACACGCAATCAGCTTCTTGGCTGCTCAACTATTACAATGGGTACAATCAACGATGAAATCTGATCAAGACTCCCACGCACTTGAGATTTCCCAGCGCAAAATAGGATGTCAAAAAGACATCAAAATTGTACCGAAAAAGAAAAATTTGCACTGGGTCGGGATAATTTCTCATACGATGCACACTGCACATAACGCGTTTCCCGGGCAGATCACTTCCCTTCTGCG
>CABIKL010002516.1:0-12468 GCA_902196195.1 Aptinothrips rufus
CTCTCTCTCTCTCTCTCTCTCTCTCTCTCTCTCTCTCTCTCTCTCTCTCTCTCTCTCTCTCTCTCTCTCTCTCGGACTCATAAGAGACTCATGAGGTGGGACAAGGACAGACTGCGCGGTCTGTTTGAGTTCTCTGGCTCGAGCTGGCCGAGCTGCCGGAACTCCACGGAGCGGCCTAGGTCAGCATCCCCGTCATCCTTGTCGATCGACAGGACGATGCTGTATCCCCCTTCCTCCCCTGACTCGAGTCCGGACTTAAGAATGATCTATGGCGAGCCTCTACTCGTCTCTGAAGTAATGCGACCTCATATCACACACGCAGCAGCCATTTGATGCGGGTGCATTATACTCGGCAGGAAACGAGGGTAATATATATATATATTTAAATCCAAGCGATGGAATTTTTTCCTCATTTAGATTGTGGTTGCGAGTCAGCCTCGCATACAGCACACGTGCCACTGTCAAAAACTTAGAAAGCAATTCTTTTTAATGTGACTTTAAGAAAAGGGTGTAACCTCTAACGTGGGAGAAGTTTATTCATATTCATATTCATAATGCCAAAGCGTTCATGGCCCTGATCGCGGTGCAGCGAGCGAGCAGTCAAGGCCGAGCCGGGCCGGGCCGGACCGGCCGAGTGACCAGTGGCGACCAGTGGCGACCAGTGGCCCTGGAGCAGCCGTCTCGTCTCCTCCCTCCCTGATCCTGAACCAGAGCTGCAGCCTGCCCGTTGGCCTGCCCCTTGGCCTGCCCTCTGACGTCACTCATTATTGGCACATTGGCCGGAAATGCGTAGCGGAACCGATGAGAGGGTAACTTAATTCTACTTCTCTGTTTCAAAGAGCCCCAAAACAAGATAGAAAGCTTCGGCTTCAGGGGCTGCTAGCGGATTCAGACGGCTTCGCCAGATATGATTCAGATTTTATCTCAGAAGTTAGGCTCAGCCAATTAAATTGGATCCCTTTGCCGTTTAACTTCCTGTCTGACGTGGAATTCTCACAAGACCGTTTAGGTAGGAAGTGGCGGGAAAGAGGGTATCAGGTATCACACGCGCTACGCCAGTGAGAAATGTCTTCGGTATCGAATAGATGTACAAGAAAAAGATAACGAAAGCTGAAAATCGAGCTCATTTCCGATATCTTCCTACATAGTTTCTGGCGGGATTTACTCACTGGGACTCTACTTATTGGTACTTCCCTCCGGGTCAGTTGGCCTGCTGGGAGGTCTTCTCTCACAGAATCATATCGACTTGTTTACAAGTTGGTCAATGGTCAGATATACTTCAAAATAACACCATACGAACTTTCATAGCAGCCAGAAGGACGTCCCTAAGGGGAGCGCTTTGACGTCAGTTGAACGTCTTCTGGACTTCCCTGTTCTGCTTGAGTAGACTACTTTGAGCAGGTTAACTCAGTGCCCAGTACTTCCGGTACTTCGGTCAGCCCTGGTGAACCATTAAAGGCTGCTCTGCTCACTTACTGGGGGTGCAGGGGGCGGTGCGGCGGCGGTGCGTGGGATGGTCTTGATGTCTCACTGTGTCTGCTATCGAGAGGTACTGAACTGAACGCCGGCTGCGATCTGGTGGGGACTGAAGTCGAGTTGTACCTGGTTCCCTGTTGTGCGCTGCTCTGCCGTGCTCCGCGGTGCTCCGCGCCGTGCGGTGCGGGGCCGGCTCGGCTACCCAAAGGCTGTGGCATGGCCTGCCGCGCGCCCCGCCCCGCCCCGCCCCGCCTCCCGGTGGTATCACCCAGACCGGCGGAGTTCCACTCTGCGCCCTGCCATACCGTTGGCTGCCTTCCAAATAAAATGGTACGATATAGTTTTGTCTACTTCTCGACGGAATGTTTCTCACCCGCGATCGGTCAAAGTCTTAAGGTCAAAGTGTTCGTTCAGAATTCAGTGGTAATTTCTGGTGTTCTTTCTTGTGATTGGCAATAAAAATTAACGTATGTGTCCAGAAGTGATATTTCAGAGACTTGAGGGGAAAATAAAAACTCCCAAAACATCTACTTATGGATAATTTTATTTTAGTCAAGACAGTTCACAATTTTCAGCACTTGCACTTGTAAGATGATGCACACATTCGATTTGACTAACATGACAGAAGTCATGGACACTGGGGATCGAAGACAGCTAGGAATTTCATGTAACATGTGTCAAGTTCAAACATATTTCTAATACTTGTTTTTGTTCAAACAGCATTATGGTCAGTCCATAAATCAAGAAAAAACAGAGTTAATTCAAATACAGCATGTCCATCTTCTGTCGTTCCACAATTTATAAACTGAACAATATTTGTAAATAAAAAACTTACAGCTACATAAAATTTTTACATACTTGCAAACCTCTGCAAACATTTAAACAGAAACATAACACAAATAAGTTTTAGAGTGGAGTGTCATACTAATACATAAATAAAATTAAGAACAAAACAAAACATTTTCAAGTTGTAAGACGAATTTTTAGCTGGGATCTATCAAAAGCATTCATAACTTCCAGTTTATGTGACTTGAATTGAAATAAAATCTAACCACTTTCAAGACAGCACCCTACAAACACAACTGCAGTAACTCCAGCAAATGATCAAACACATAAAGAAAAATAACACTAAAAATATTCATACTACTTCAGTTGTAAGCAATAAAGTATAAAACAGTCAAAAATTATCTACAAACAACTATAATTTTATAAAAATGTCACACAAAGTTGATTAAATTTTTGCATCTAGGAATAAGATTCTGAATTGAAGATAAGATTAAGCAAAAGACACTTACACCACCAACATGAACGCATTGATGACATGATATTTATCAACATCAGAAGTCAACAATAAAAAAAACTGGAATCAGTCATATTTTTAAAAATATTATTGAAAGAACCGAAGTGCCTCAATAATATATAATGTCATTCATCCATAATGAAATGTACATGCAGAAAGAAAAGAAGAGCTAATAATACCCAGGACATAATTTATAAGAACAGATGCTTTAATTTCACTTTAAGGCAACAGAATTCAGTGTTTTCGGTGGAGTGCTACCCAAAGAACACTGATCTGTAGGTTTTTCAGAGACACGGAAAAATCTCAATAAGTTTGATGGACCTCCATTTGAACCACTTGCAGCTGGAGATGATTCAGAATTAGACGGGCGTCTTCCAGGAGTACTCTTTCCAATTTGGCTTGGTGCAGTTGGAGTGGTCTGGCTTGACAATGGCTTGGCAGGAGTTGTACGGGAAGAAACCTTAGCCGGTGTTGTGCGACTGGAAGAACCTTTAGCAGGAGTAGAACGACTTGCAGTGGGCTTGCCAGGAGTTGTTCTGCTTGGTGTGGATCTACTTGAAGTTTTCCTTGAATTTGAAGGTCTAGGTGTAGCATGCTGCAAGCAAAATTGCAAATATGAAAATGGCACAAAAAACAGCCACAAAGACTATGAATAGAAAACAACAAAAAAGAAAAGAAAAAAAAATTGGAAAAATGTTAGTTTGAGATATGTCTCCTGGACATTAATATAAAAATGTCTGGTGGAATTAAATACATTTGTAAAAGAAATGTCAAATTACCTGAGATGAAGAGGTTTCAGAGTCCTGTTTCTTTTCAGTTGAATTTCGCTCCCTGCGCAGCCGTGTAAGCCAGTCCACATTTTCTTTGTGTTGATGGACTGGAGAGCACTTGTGGTGAGGAGATGTGCCATCTAGGATATAATTAGGCAGGTTGAGAGTAGGCGAGCTGAAGCCTGTCCTTCGATGCCGAGCACAAAGTACTTTGGGTCGATTTTCAGTGACTGGAAGAGTGAACTGATTGTCATCTATTTTACTAATACCCTGAAAAAGAAAAACTTTCTTAGAATTACAGTCAAAGGTACATAATTCTTAAAAGGTAGCATAGGAACCTTTCTAACCTGGAGATCATCATTGAAGGGAAGTCGTTTATGAGGACTGTCTGTTTGTCTGTCACTTATCCTTCTTTTGGCTGGGGTTCCTAAGCATCTTTTTGAGGAAGGAGCTTGATTGTTTTCCATTACTGAGGAAGAAACACAAGTCTCCTGAGATTCTGCACCGACTGGAATTTTGCATCCAGAAACTTTTCTAATCTTGCTTGGACTGCAAGATTCAGTTACTTCTTCCAAATCATTTGGCTCCCCAGACATGTCAGAACTTGTTCTCTTTTGTGGTGAGCAGTTGCAAGTTTCAACTTTATGACTTCTACAATAGGAACTTCGAACCAGTTTTTCTAGATTCCCATCCTTAGAAGTGCCTGCATTTTCATTTATCTTGTATCTCTTCTTAGGGCTGAATATCTCACTATTAGTTGTTTCAGTAGTTGATGATACTTGTAATCTCTTTCTTGGACTTGTTTTTCTAGTCGATGCAGAGTCAGAAGACAAGCAGCGCTTCTTCGGGCTTGCCACAAATGTTTCTGCAATAAAGTTGTCAGAATTTGCTCTTCTTTTGTTAGGACTAGGCTGACAGGGTGCATGTTCCTTAGAATGACTCTGCACCAACATCATTGGGGAATCCGTCTCATTAGCTGACCGCTTTGGAGTTGTACTGAACAACTGGCGTGCAAGAGCGTCAACATTACTTGAAACTGGATTTAGAACTTGCTTCGCCTCCCTCTCACATTCAGGACATACACCGTCTTCTTCCCACAACACTTCTAGTCTCTTCTTGGACCCGTGAGGTACAGTTACTGGCAACGGAGCTCTCATGGCTATACATCGCAAACACGGTGTGGACAGCTGGTGACATAGTTCACAGGCAGTGCTTGGAGGTCCTGTGAGATTGTCTGGGGTTCTTTGAATGATCGGAGTCCAACGACGATATGACGTGAAGCTGAGTGTTCCTGGAGTGACAGGAGTACTTGGAGCATTCTTCTCCACTCCGTCTGTTAATGCTTCAGCCCGACCATGTAGCTCAACTTGATCATTGTCACCACCCTCCTCCAAACCAACTCGCCATAAGCAATGTCTTGCATCATCAGAGCATGTCACAATCTGTTGAAGAAAAAGAAATATATGACTAGATCTCTCATGTTAGTCAATACATATACATGTTAAAAAGAAAAGTGTTGTTTTGTCTGTACCTTAACTTCTCCAACAGGACACCATGCAACACTAGTGACTTCAGCTCTATGGCCAACTAATTTTACAATTGGTAAATATGTGTCTCCCTTAAGATCACAGGTATCCCAAATAAATGCATGATGTTCATCACCACTAGAACCACTTAATAAGTAACGACCATCTGGACTGAGACATGCCTTCACATAAAATGAACCATTATTATGCCCTTTGAATACTCCAACTGAAACAAAACAAAATGATAGGTCAACAGAGACATTAAAGAATGAAATGTAGTTCAGCTCATTACAGTTTCAAAAATTGGGCTCATCACACTGACATATTATTTCCTATTATAGATATTTCTCACCTGGTTGTTCTTCATATGTAGCAACATTATAGCAATAAATAGTATTATCCATGCATGATGCATATAGCTTCAGTCCCCCAGGATCCAATGCAAGACAAGTAAAACCACTTCTTCCTGAACCGTTGGGCGTTGACATACAATACTGAGGTTGTGGTTCACGACGATAAGTTGAATAACTTTTTCTGATATCCCAGACCTTCACTTTCCTGCACAAATACATTTTTTTTTTTACACTGTTCTTTTGAAAATGAGTTTTTTTTAGGGGAGTGGGGGTGTGTGTAAGAGGGGGGGCTGTTAGTAAAACAAAACTTATTTTTCTTACCCATCTCCAGCACCACAAGATATTAAGCTGTGGCCATCTTGAAATAGTAGTCCTGTAATGCTACTCGCTCTTGAAGGGGCAGGTTTTGCTCTGCGATTTCGGCTCCCAGGTGCAGTTCCTGGTGTTCCTAAACATATAGGTTGTGTAAATTTATAAAATAGATAACATTTGATAAAGTCATAGTCTGCACTAGAAATAACAACTTACCAGGAGCACTGTGCGAATTGCATATATAGTTGTCAGGTCTGATAGCCAATTGGTTCCTTGGGATGCGCGTATCCCACAGCATGATCACTCCGTCTCTAGCACCAGTAGCAAATATCACTGGAACAAAAATACACTTGTATGAGTCTGATACAAAACTCTTGTTATTGTTAAATAGAAATGAGCATTAAAACTGACTTACTTTTATCATCTCTTGGAAATGCAACAGTTTTAACACTTCTAGTGTGTGCATGGAAACGAGCTATCTCTTGCAGCTGACCTGACTCCTGCACATCCCACAGAACAGCGGTGTGGTCTCCGGATGCACTGACCAATCGCATATCATTAGGGGCCCATGCTATGTCAAATATTGCATTATGGTGGGCTTGATGACCTGGAAATAAAAATCAAAGAGTTAAATATCAATACTGAATAAATTGGTTGAGTGAAATTCAGTTCTGCTTGAACAATAAATACTATGCTTCACCTTCAAATGGGTTGTGATCACTTCGCTTTGTTGTATCTTGGATTGCAATTTTTCCATCTTCATTTGCCAAAGCCAACAAATGCTCCTGATTCGGCGTGTTACAGAAGCTACAGGCAAACACAGGGGGCTCTGGATTGAAATCTGGACCCTCTGTACAAGGCATAATTCCTCGAAATTCGTCATAATAGTAGCACTTAAGGCGTTTAAGTGCAATGCTGTAATCCCTCCATAATCCTACAAAAGACAGAACAGATCAAGTCAAGGGAATAAAATATAAGATCTATAACCTAAATTTCATCAAGACTGGTAAAAATTGTTCCACTATCTGACAAGGCACTTCCATTTATTCAACGGCATCTGTGTATATTGCCCTCTAACCTATCTGTCATCGACCGGTTGAAACAAAGAACCAAACCATTTCAAAATAGTGTGTATACTGAATGAAAATTGATAATGTGACTTTCGAAAATAGTTTTCTAACAAGCCGAAAAGTAATAAGACTCGATTTATTGCCTATAGCCGATAAATTTTAGAAGAAAACTAACTATCCACCGATGGAGTTATTTATTTCTACTTACGTTTTCCTTGTTCTCGCAATAGGAAAGAATTTACAACATTCATTCTCAAATCAATCTGAATGTAAACTAACTCAAGAATAAATAAAGTACATGAAAACAGCGATAAATAGGTCGTTTGTGTAAAATATATGTTGTGCTGTCGTAGAACAGACGGCGAACGGCAAACTCGCGCGAAGACGTGTGTTGTTATTGAAAGGTTGCCAACATCTATACGTAACATATAAACTCGTACAAGGCCAAAGCACCTATTTTGGGATTTAGATTTAAAATTTATTTGTTTGAATCAGTTCAGTATCGATAAAAAGAGAATGAATTTTGAATTCATTGTGAGCACCAATGTAATCACATGTCGAAATCGAAATGTATGATCGCCTCGAGCCTCGATCGCCTGCACTGTAAAACAGCAAATTCGCCAACTTTGACAAACTCACTGCAGATTCTGCTTAATCACAATATTGTAGCCAAATGTTCGAGCCATTTGCTTTGTTGAGCTCAAATACTGACTTTAGTTCTGAAATCTTTACTTTTCTGATTTTGCACGTTCTCTTCTATACTCAAAGACGTTATAATATGTGATCATTGCAAGAGCAAGGTTGGTGGTGGCTATAACCTGCGCGCGCTTTCAATTGTGTTTGTTGTTGCGCATTTCGCGCCTAGAAATTCTGGTTATTTTTCTCTATTTTGAACGTTCTCAAACGCCAACATCAACATGGGAATTTTGGGACTGTCGAAACTTATTGCTGACATTGCCCCAACAGCTGTCAAAGAAAATGAAATTAAAAATTACTTCGGTAAGTTCTAATCCACTGTAGTGTGAAGGTTAAGAGGACCTAATTCGTAGGCTCAATTTATGACATAATTCTTCAGTTCACCCGTTACTTATGAATGGAAAGCGTAGCGCTTCTAAAGCTAAAGCTGGAATCGAGCATTAAAATTTCAACTTCAGATCAATCGCGCTTGTTGACATAATTCTGACAGGTCATCTTCTACTATCAGGCTCTCACTTCAGACCTAGATTTGTTCTTATTTGATGGAGTTATTCGTAGTAATTTATCCTCTGTTGTTTTTGATGTTATAGTAATTTAATTCTGTATTTCATTCAAGGTCGGAAGGTTGCTATTGATGCATCCATGAGCTTGTATCAGTTCCTAATTGCTGTTCGAAGTGAAGGCGCTCAACTTACTGATGCTGCAGGAGAGACAACAAGGTCTGTCTGTATAGATGTATATATTTTCGAGCAAGCTTTTACTTTTATTTCTCCTTCAGTGTTCCATTGTTATTTTTGTTTCCGTGCCGAATCACTATCTTACCTTGTCTTTCTAGTCATCTTATGGGGACATTCTACCGGACTATACGTCTTGTCGAAAATGGTATCAAGCCAGTTTATGTGTTCGATGGTAAACCTCCAGACATGAAGTCTGGTGAACTTAACAAACGAGCTGAAAGAAGAGAGGAGGCCCAAAAAGCTCTGCAAAAAGCAGAAGAGGCTGGTAAGAAAATTTCCAGTCTTAATCGGGATAATTTTTTTTTCGTCAACAAAGATATGGTACACTAACTGTTTTAATTTGTCTTTGTGCTTAGGTGACACTGAAAACATTGATAAATTCAATCGCAGGCTTGTGAAAGTCACCAAACATCATGGTGAACAGTGTAAGGACCTACTGAAGCTTATGGGTGTTCCATTTATTGAGGTATGTCTTTGTGTTCCCATGATATTTCATCTCATAATGTACTCATGTAATTTAAAATTTATTGTTAATGTTCTTTGTTTCTTCATTTATAGGCTCCGTGTGAAGCAGAAGCTCAGTGTGCTGCGATGGTCAAATCTGGCAAGGTGTTTGCTACTGCAACAGAAGATATGGATGCTCTCACTTTTGGGTCTTCCATCTTGCTGAGACACTTGACCTTCAGTGAGGCTCGGAAAATGCCAATTCAAGAGTTTCATCATAGTAAGGTGCTTGAAGGCTTAGAACTTACCCAAGAAGAATTCATAGATTTATGCATATTGCTTGGTTGTGATTATTGTGACAGTATTCGTGGTGTTGGTCCAAAACGAGCCATGGATTTGATCAAGCAGTATAGAAATCTGGAGACCATTCTTGAAAATCTAGACAAAAGCAAGTATCCCGTTCCAGAAGGTTGGGCTTACAAGGAGGCAAGAAGGCTCTTTGTAGAACCTGAAGTTGCAGATCCAGAAACTGTAGAGGTATCTATCATTACCAGTACTTGTTCAAAGTAATTTTATGACTTTTAGAAATACGCTCAATTTCCTTATTTTTTGTTTTAGCTTAAATGGTCTGATCCTGATGAAGAGGGTCTAGTTAAATATTTATGTGGAGATAAGAATTTTAATGAGGAACGAGTGAGAAATGGCGCTAAAAAGCTTGCAAAGGCTCGATCTGGCACCACACAAGGTCGTTTGGATTCTTTCTTCAAAGTTCTGCCAAGTCCAAATGCTGGCGAGAAACGAAAGGTGATTAAACATGGATTAAGATTGCTATGCTTGTATTTTAAAGGCTGCCCATTACTATCAGACTTTCTTTGTGAATACTCTTGATTTATGTTTTTTTTATTTTCAGTCTGAAGATAACAAGAAAACTGCAAGTAAGAAGGCTAAAAAGGGTGGCAGTTTCAGAGGAAGACCAAAGTAGTTCAAGAAGTTAATTGTATGGAATCTAATTGATGGTCTTTCTTATCGGTTCCCTCTTTCAGAAAATCATCTTTTTCTCTATTATGAGCTAAGCACGGATATCTGTACAATTTTTAAAAATCAATTTGTGTTGGTATTTTTTCTGATAATTGTTTCTTGTAGATAAAAAAACATCATTAAATTTTTCCAATTATTTTATTTAGACTTACTAAGTCATTGAACAAATATCTCATAGAACCTCCATTTTTCTACTGATGTACAGTAAATCACATGGGTAACAGTTTAAAAAATTAAGTACAATGTAGTCATAAAATGTATATATCACAGGTCATCCTTTAAAATAACAAAACACTTTTTTTAAACTCTTAAATTAATTAAGGAGTGCTTTTGTATGTACATGAATATAAATAGAAAAAATACCTTAATTTATGAGAGACATTGAATGATTTGATCATAGAAATGAATGTCAAGGAATGCTGAAAAACATATCAGAATAACTGTTATAAAGCAGCATCAGGACGGTTTGATATTGATTTTCTGACCATACTAAGCTGAGGGAAAGAACTCTTATTTGGTGGGGGACTGAGTCTGCTGGCTAGGTGAACAAATGGCTCTAGAAGAGAAGCCCTTTCCATAGCATTCACCTCAAAATGTTTCATGTGTTCTCTTGCTGCCCAATTATTTGCTTTGTTGAGAGTGGCTGATGCTGTCAAGTTGGCAGGAGCAGCAACTCCAGGTCCTGCGTTGGAGTAATTATTGTTGCTGGTCCTCATTCTATTTGCCAAAACAAGTATAGCAACCTGTTAACATGTATCAATAAGTTAAGGACCACAAAATTCCCTTTTCAAATTAAAGAATGCATACGAAATTGGACTTGTTTAATTGGTGTCTTACCTCTTTCTTATCTCGATTTTTGTCAATATCTCGTTTAAGTGGGAGCAAGCATTCAAATGATTCCGGCCTGGCAGGGTCATACACCAGCACATATCCCTCAGTGAGGCCGAGTAATTGTTTTGCTAACTGCTGCTGTTGTTGTTGTTGTTGCGTAGAGCTAGCAGCAGCTGTGGGACCTGATAGAGGAGGTAAGCCAGCTGTGTCATACAATCGCATTTTTTCTCGAGTGCCTCGTTCTGTTTCCACACTTGCTACATATATGTCTTCAATGGTGGGGTAGAGTTCCTAGAATCATCAGACACATGTCAGGTACGACAGATATTTCGAAACATTTCTATACCCAGAAGCAAATACTTACAGTGGATGGTGTGATGTTCCCATAGATGAGCTGCTCAAGAATTGCAGTTTTACCCACACCTGCCATTCCACAGACAACAACTCTAGAGGTCTTCCCCATCTTCTTCTGTTCTTTGGGAGGCTTGACATGCGATTTTTTTGAACTGTCACGTTTGAGAAGATCTTTACGCCCTGAAAAAAAAGTAAATCAAATTTTTTACTGCACGTTTTACTCAATTTCGCCTGGGCATTCCATTACATGATCTTCTTACCAAAACGAAAAAGTTTAGGCTTTGTTAAAAACCCTATAGATTTACGTTTCTTATTAAAATTAGGAACCTGATCTGCCATCTTGATAGAGCGCACTACTTTCAAGGACCTCAAATCAATCGAAGTCATATGATTTGTCATGTGACTAATAACCAATGTAGCTTGATTGATAAGGGTCAACAGAGAGTCCCTGCTAGGGCAAGTGGGACCGCATCACTAGTGTTCTTGACTTCAGACACGAATGACGAGGGCCCCAAGTGGGAGATGAGATAACGAAGTTCCTAATTAACAGACCCATGTCAAAAAGTTGAGCTGCTAAATACCTGAACTTAGTGTCAGATGTTGGGGGTAAAGTACCCAGTATTTACTTCTAGCAGACAAAGATGTTACTGATAAAACAAGCTATCAAGTAAATGATAGCGCTTCTATTTTGTTGAGATAATTTTAAATTCGATGTGAAACTAACGAAATAATCAATGCCCTCTACCTTAAAAAGGTTATCAATGGCCAAATATTTACGACTACCTAACCTACATGTTTTCAGCCATTTGAATAAAATGGTCTCACGTGTTAAGAAAAAAAATATTTACGGGACAGTTACCTGATTTTTTTTAGTTATTCCTAGTGCGAGTGTTTGTGACTAGTTTCCATTTTTCATCAAAGGTAATCACAATTTTTTTGACAGCTGGGCTGAGCTCTGTCGTGAAAAGACAACAACAACACGAACACCAACAACAACATCAGAACAAAAACAGGGAGAAGGCGGCAAGGCGGCAATGCTCGGAATTCAAAAGCGAGCGGAAAGTAGGCGTATGAGCATTCGATTTCGAAAGTTCATGAACCGACCATTACACGAAAAAATAACTTGTGTAACAGATTAAGGCAAAATAAAGCTGCTTTCAAAACATAATAGCAACACATCGAACACGCCGGGCGCAGGAAAGTAGCACATAGCTTTGATAGGACGAGGAAAAGAAAGAGCGACCATCAATTTCAGTGTGTAGCGGGTAACAGTTTCACGAAACATTTTCCTATTCTCAATAATTATGGTCCATCGTCCTCGAAGCCTTAGTTAATTAGTTAAAATTTCTGAACTTTTAGGTATCATGCAAAGCAACTGAATGCTGGAAGCGATCACACCGAAGGTAGACTAATCTCCAGACTTAATTTGAGTGAAATTTCGCAGGGTTAGCGCTACAGCAATGACTTCCAGTGAGAATTGAAGAGCGAAATTTTGTAGGTTTGCCCGCTCACTTCTCTCGCAATTTTTTTCCAAGCAATCAAAATACGCTTCTGCCCCCCC
>CABIKL010002517.1:0-12467 GCA_902196195.1 Aptinothrips rufus
GAGCTAGGCGACTGGGTCAGGGCGCAGGCAGGACGTGTTGAGGAGGACACAATCCGTGCTTTGGCCCGTAAGTACAACTGAGTATGGCCAGTCAACATATGCTTCATGTCAGCTTAGTCAATGAATTTCATGTTCCATCAAAGCAAGGTTCATATTGGATATCAGGATCCGGTCCGGTACTTAAGTACGTCTCGTCTCGCGCGACATCAATACGATTCCTTTACATACTGCCGTCCTGCCTTCGCCTTGCGCTGTGAACAGGGGGCGTCCAACACTTTCCTCAAGGTACTACGTAATCAACCTGGGGGAAGAGGACCGGAAAGGTCCTAAGATGACCACGATCGTCTACCAGGGGGCGGGGGTGTCTTAGAGTGGCCTGGAAGTATCTACGTAGCATATGGACGGCCCCCGGTACTCACTGGTGAAGCTGACGGGCATCTCGGCGCGGTAGTCGCTCGGCCTGACCAGCAGCCGCACGCTGTCTCGCTTGCAGGGCGTGGAGCAGGGGGCGGTGACCGCCTGGCCCGAGTGCCCCGCCAGCCACACGGCCAGCTCCCGGGGCCGCCGCTGCACCTCGAACTCGTGCGCTCCACTGGCCAGGTGGACGGGCTGCGTGAAGGTGTCCTGGCCAGAAACAAGGCGAGAATCCGCTAATGAACGACAGATGCATACAAGATAACACATTCATTCATTGAAAGTGAGATTCCCCAAGTGTACACTGACGAGTCTACAGACAACTTGGGGAAGGACGAGCACAGCAGGCGATCGAAAATTTAATTGCCACCTGCTGACGTGTTTTTTTTTTTTTTTTTTTTTTTTTTTTTTTTTGCTCGGAACCTGGCGCGGCCTTTGTCCTCGCCAAACGCCTGCTCCTCATTCGAAAGTAAACACTGCACGCTCGCGTCCTATATATTCCACGCAATTTGTGTTTAAGTTGTACGTACGACATAATCGTAGACGATGTGTAAAAAGCCGAGCACAGTTGTGGACAATATCGGAATTTGTGCACAACTATGCACGATCTTGTGCACAGTTTACGAATACACAACTCTGTAAGATTCTCGTGGCGCACCTTTCAGTACATGACTGTACGAACTTGTTCCCAACCATGTATGAATTCGTGCACAAGATGAGTATGTATGAGTGTGTGCAGTTTTGTACGCACCCCGTTCTTGCGTTATTGTAAAATCGGTCATCCCGGGCGGCAACAGCGGCGTGTGCAGTTCAGTTGTTTCGTTTGGCAACTGCCAGCATCAAGGTTAGACGGATTGATTGCATCGGAATTTGATTATTGAATGTTCTGGATTAGTTCGAGAAGTAGAACAGTCCCTGTGACAAACACAACGGTAGTGGAATGGAAGCGAAGGAGAGGAGGATAGCTATCAGGTAAGGTGACCGAGTGCGTTTTGCTTACTGTATATTTTCATTTCCGATGACTTCTGTTGCAAGTCTTATCTGAGATGATAGCCCAGACCTTATATATTCGATTAACAGCGACATCAGGTATCAGGTGGCCATCGGTGCCCTTGTGGATATCTCAAGCGTTTATTGGCTGAGCAATTAGCGAAGCAAGTACATCGACGAAGTAAAATGTGATGTCTGTTTTTCTGTCTGCAGGTTCAGTTCAGAACGAGTCGACCGATCGCCGATCGTGACAAAAAAAGAATTTATGTTTTCGACAGGAATTCTTACAACCATGATAGAAATGTGGAAACGACTTATGAAAAAGTGACGGACTGTGTGGTAGCAGGGGGCCCGGAACTTCAGATTTTTTTCGGGGGCCACTTATGGAGAAAAAGAGAGAAAAAGGCTTAGCCGCCACTTTGATTTGGCCACCATTATGCTTGGGTGGGTCCGGAACATTTGCACCATTGTTCCGGTTGTAAGCAGCAAGTTGATATCCAATTTGAAGGCTGTAGATAGTTGAATTGCACTGCTCAAACATTGTACAGGATTTGAAGCATACGTAATACGAAGCAGGTTTCTTTGTAATATGGAGAAACTTCTTTGTCACACGAAGAAAATCCTTTGTAATACGAAGCAAATCCTACGTTCTTCGGTAGGAAATTCTTCATAACCTTACGTATGCTCAAAATCCTTCGTAATACAAAGAAAATTCTGTAGAAGACGAAGCAATCCTACGAAAGGTTTTAATAGTGCGGGTAGAAGAGACGGATGGACAGACGGACGACACTGTTTTTGCGTAGTACACGATGCTGGAGTATCAAGAAACTTCTATTCACACTGAGTCACGTAGAGCAAAGAATGATCCTACGAGAAAGAGAGAGAAAATAAAATCAAGATACCGGTATCGATGAACAGGGTGAGGACAAGAATTGTACAACTTTATGAGAATCATCTTAGACCGTTACATAAGCAAAGCTCCCTCTCAGCGGACATACGAAGACAAGTGGTCCAGTTAAAGGGCGATAGGGCAGCCGATGGCCCCAATACCACTGCCCAATGCTTTACCATGGGAATGGTAGGCACAACAGTTCCACGGACGGGCAGGGGGTTGTCCTATTACTGAACCTCAACGCAGAATGACACAGTCACTGAGCGCTAACAGTCACGTCCAAAGAAGGCCAGCTTGTGGACACAGCTGCGTGCACAGTGCGCTGCGGCGGATTGACAGGGCATGTGTTCTCGGCTTACTTAAGTTGCGAGCCGAAGTGTATCGAAGCAATCCGTCCTCCGCTCCTCACCAACATGTTCAAGGTCTTCGCTCTCCTGCTGGTCGCTGTGGCTTGTGTAAGGAAGCGAACTATCAAACGACAAGTCGTCTGACGATGATAATGATAACATTTTCATAAATTTCAAATTTTTCTTGTAGGCCACAGCTGTACCGACCAGCGCCGATTCTACGCTTGGTAAGTGACTGACTGGCAAGCGTGTATTTCAGTTCACTACCAGTAACACTGGAGAAAGAAAAAAGTGCACAGCACGAGACGTAGTATCTGCGCTCGGGTGGTGGTCATAACAACGACACAGCATCGTCCGAGGGGCCGATCACTTAGCCGAAAAGTCACTGTAAAAATTTTAGTCGCCATTTTTACAATTCCATGGCTATTTGTTTTTTTACAACAGTGTCGTCATTGCAGGTTGATAACACTGTCGTCACTCGTACAACCGCATGCATATTAGCAGCTTTGAACCTGTATGACGATTCTTTCGTCACATATGACGAACGTGTCGCTCAACGCACAAGGATTTGTCTTCATTTTGCTCAGATGAAAATGTCGCCAAAATTTTTGTCAAGTGACGACAAATTTTTACAGTGGTGTACACAGATTTCCCGATTTCACCGGACTGCCGGTCTAACCAACCAGAGATGTGCGAACAGCTCCTTTCAAATTCGAACTGAACACGAGCCATTTTTCCAAGAACAATATTGGAACCAAACGAACACGAAAAGATTCAAAATGTCTGAAACACGAGCGGACTCAAACAAAGTGATTTTTAAGTGCCAAATTTTCATCAAAGTCGTGATAGTGTTTTCGCTACTCTCTAGGACAGATTTCATAAATTTTGTATGCAGGATAGTAGATTGCGGTTGGTAATACCTGGTAATCGTTGATCTTGGTAGTCCCTCGGTAAGGTGCACAGCAGAACAACGAGTTCAGCCCCGTCGCGGAGACTACTGTTCAGTTTCGACCCAGTCTTGTTCGAATTCCAACTTACAAAATTTCTCGAACAGTTCTGTTTCGAACACTGACAGCTCAATTCCAAACCAGCCAAACCCACCATATGTCCGTTCAATGTTCCTTCGTACTGGAACAAGTTTTCACTTTTCTACAAGCAACCTCGAACTTTGTTATATTCGTCTCTCCCGCGAGGTGTCAGTCAGTAATGGAATCATTTGAATTACACGGAGAAAAATGGTTTCGTTATACAGAACTCACAAATTGCATCTGTTACATAGACCAAAAAGTTGCTGTATTGGCAAATCGGTTTAATGCACGGACCAACAAAATTTTGTATTGGCCAATTGCTTAGTTACGCGATCAAATAAAATGTGTTATTCTGCATTCTAAAAAATACGTGTTACTTAAATTCTTTTCCTTCTACAAAATTTTGATACTGTTGTTAGAAATATTACTATCCTACGACGTTTTCGAAAGAAATTGAAGGTAACCAGAGCTAATAAGTACTGCAATTTTCATAAACAGACTAAAAACACTAAAATTTCAGCTCACTAGTTGATTTTATTTCCTGTAATCCTGTGCACGTATTTTCGTCGAGTGGCTGACCCCTCGCTCCCGGTCGTTTCCTTGCAGCGCGCCAGAGGCGGACGCCCCCGATGACCTGCCTGGCCGGGGAGATGTTCGACAGCATGACCAACATGGAGAAGATCATCGACGACTGCAACGCCCGCTTCCACAACGGCGCGCTCGCCAAGGGCTGCTTCATCGCGCACTACCTGCACCTGACGCCCGGCCAGCTCCAGGAGTTCATCAGCTGCGTCTTCTCCACCTGACTGGCATCGCATTGACCCCAGGCACACGTTACTACTGTTTGATTTGTTGAAGAATTAAAGAAAGATATTGCCAGCGACATCAGAGCGTCTACCGGAGAACCACACCCACCTCAAGTGACTCGAAAGCAAGGAGCGACTGACCCTCATGTAGTAAAAAGGAAGAGGAAGTTACGTGGACTTTGAATAAATCTGTAGGCGTTATATTTCTGTGTGTTTTCAAGTTTTCTTCAATGGCGACTCATGTCTGCTTGTGCTTCCGTAAATCGCGTCTGTGCGTTGCTCTCTTTCTTAATAGTATACAACTAAATGCGGTATTTAAACGAGTTTCAACGTCTGTGCCTCAGAATCACTCTCCCGCCGATTTGACTTCACTAAACGCTTTACCAAACATTTGGGGAGCTCAGCCTGTTACGCGAGGACACGGCAAGGCGCACGCGCACAACGCCTAACCTAGTCTTGCACGTGTCTTCCTTGCAAAAATGGTGGCCGTCAAGCATGACCCAACAGAGACCATGACAGCGTCACGATGAGCTCGACTGGCCACAGGCACCACAGCTGCTCATCCCTGGTCGCGGTTACACTCACGGCAGCTGTGATGATAAACCTACGACGGGCGATTTGAAGTCTGCCACGATGACGGTCAAACTGCTGCATACGATAGGCCGAAGTCACACACCTCTAACACGCATCAATAATTGCCACCCGCGGGAAGTGCAATGCTAAGCACACCCTACAAGTGCTGTACATTTTCTTTTGCATAACTACGCACGTTACGCACGATTTTCTACGCAACTTTGCACGAAATTGTGCGCAACTGCGTACGAATTGTCCATAGCTAAGTAAGAAATTGTACGTAACGTCATGTACGGACGGAGATGTACATACGTTATGTACAAAAAAAGTACACAGTCCGTTGGCGTCGAGGGGTCAGTCACTCCAAATTTCCGTGTAGAAAGGAGTACACATACAGATGGTTTAAAAGCGATTACATTGACATTTCATGAATATTACGTGGACACTACATGAAATTTCACGAACATTACATGAAATTACAGAGAAAATATATCATGACTACAAGTATGAGTACGTCCCAAATGTACATGATTGACTGACCCCTCGGCTAGCGTGCAGCTGTGCTCACCGAGCTAATCCAAGTGCAGTACTCCCGGTTCTGGTCGCACTGGAAGTAAGCGTCGTAGGACAGGTCGCCATCCGGCGTGTAGCCGCCCACATCCATCGCGGTGCAGTTGAGGTCGTCACAGAGGCTGAACTCCACGTGGCTGTGGTTGCTGTGGAACTCCAGGCGAGTCTGCACCACCTCCCCGACGGCCAGCATGATGGAGTTCACTGTCGACATGCAAGAAACCGTCAGTGCAGGGGTGGATCCAGGAGATATCCGAGGGAGGGGTCATGTTCTAGGAAACCAGGGAGAGGGGACATAGCGTTTTAAAGAATCACAAAAATAAAAAGAGAGTTGTTTTATTATGTTTGAATCAGTAAATTTTGAGTCAAATTTGAACGTGGCTGAGGCAGGTTAAGGGCTGAGAATATTCCGCTCTCAGCGGTAATGTTCTTTTTTTTTTTTCTTCTTCAAAAATGGTCAAAGCCGCGTGCGTTGAATGGCCCAAAGAGGGGGTAATTACCCTTATGACCCCTACCCTGAATAGACGCCCGAGTCATTGAATAACGTGGTGGCTCCGTCCACAGCTTCGTCTAAGAATTTGATCTGTTTCCTAGCACATAGAAGAAATCGAAGGAACGTTAGCTTTGCAAACTGACAAGTGCTATAATGAAAATGCTATTGACTTTGTGAAGGGAGTACACTGCCGTTCGAAGCGACGCGTCGCCAGGAGATACGTTTGCTTTAATAGCCATGAATGGAAGTCTTGACCTTCCACTCCATAAACAAGACATTGTAAGGCAGATGTCACTTTGCAATTGCCTGTCGAGCAGATGAATCGCGAGACCAAAACAACTTCGATGAAGATTGATGGAATGAATTCAGATTTAAAAATTAGTGCACTTTGCAAGTTCTGTTCACCCACTCAAAGTGCAATGAAATAACATTATATTTTAGGTGCGCTTACAGTAAAAAAAAAAAAAATGGCTCGCGATAATAACGACTCTAATTTCCCCACTTATGGCCGATTTTCATCTCACACACATTTTTCAACGGCGAAGTATATTGCAAATCGGAGCGCTTGTATTACTGAACACTGAACAGAGCTAACGGCACATCACTCCAGCGAATTCTGTGCAGTGGACTTTTTAGATCTTCCATTGGACTTCCCTCAGCGCCACCTTAGATGTAGACAAGAAACAATATACAATCCCTAATAATAGGTGAAAAGCTCTGCTTCCTTGATTTTTGGACATTTAGTGGACTTCAAGTAGTTTACCAGGGTTTGCGCACCGGGCTTCGTGAGTGATCTGTCCCTCGGAACACAGCGTATCTTTCACCGTAATGCGGCTCTGCATTCCCGATAGACCAGACCTCCCTCGTCTACAATGAAGTGAGAGTGAGAGTGATTCTCTTACCTAAACATATCGCTGGATCTTCATCAGAGCCATCAGCGCACTCCTGCGTTCCGTTGCATCTGCTTTCATCAATTACCGACTGGCCGTCTGCGCACTGAAAGTGACCGTGTTGGGCTAAAACAAACACAAATTAGACATTTGTAAAAAAAGAAGAAGGGATTGAGCCATGAAGATGTTGCAAATAGAATTTGAATGAACACACGTTGCACTACTTTTGTTTCCGTGGCTTCAATGACGTCAGCTATCTTGTGCCTGCTTTGGTCTTGGCAGATAAACCACTATTCAGAAACAGTTTACTGCGTTGTGGTAAAGTCCTTGAGTCTTTCCTCTGCACCGGTCTAATCTCTGAGGTGTATTCGTTAGCGTGTTATTTAAGTAATCTCCTACACCCACGAAATGCATTTCACGACAACTAGTTAGTTTATCCTCGCGTTTCTAATGGGACTTGGGCAACCAACATAACATGATGAATTATTGGAACTGTCACAGACGTTCTTACGATGCAAAGCAACGAAGACGCAACATCAAAGGGGTATTCGGTTTTAAGATCCAATTGAGCAGACCATTTCTCAAGTGCTTGGTAACGTTAATGTGCGAGTTCGGGTCAGTGTGGGTAATAAATGCACATGGTAAAAACTGAACACCCCTTCGGAGCCGGTATTTGAACCAAAAACTTGCACCTGACCACTCATATGAGATCATGACAAACACTTGAAACGAAATGATTCGCAACGTAGAGGTCAAGGGTTGAAATACAGGGTCAGTTTTCACCATGTGCATTTATTACCCATAATCTGTAACATCCAAATTGATGACATAGTTTGAACATCCATCAGGTGCACTCACCTGCCAGCAAGGGCAGACAAAGTCCAAGCACGGCCAGCGAGAGCCGGAGAGTTATTTCCTTGCCCCTCTTCATTACTCCGCGTTGGTTTCACTGCTGGCTGCGTTCGGCTCAGCTCGAAGTATCGGACGAGCAGCGCTGTCATATCACTTCGTTCCGAAACAACAGTCTGTCGGAGATTAGCCGCTGACCTGACCCCAGTAAGCCTAACGTCTCGGATGCGCTCTTCAAAGTGGCGAGCGGTGGATAGTGGATATATGTAGTACAGTACTTAGTTTTCTTACCTTCTAGTCGATATTAGATTTTCCACGCTTACTTTCGAACTTTAGCTGTTAATTTGTATCAAGTACAGGCAAATTATGTGTTCATAGTGACAGAAGCCCAAACTGTAAATGTACGTGGTACGACTGTCAAAGGAACCAATAGTGGCATTTTTAACATAAGCGGTGACTCCTCACTTACTTCAAAATAAATAACTGACAAAGCGTGTGTAGTGTAGTGACCATTAGGATTGTTCCCTCGCGTCGTCTCGTTTTGGACTTCAAACATCAACTTCAGCCTGAAATGAATCACACTATTGAGAGCAACAGTTGCCCTCGCTATTGTGTGCGGAAGACTTGATACTTTAACTGTGAAACAACGCAGTTCTCTGCGAATGCTAAGCACGTTTTCTATGGACTTATCCATGACGACACTATGCTAACTTCACTCGTGTAGACCAACTGGATCTCTCTCTTCATTCGCTCGGACCAAGTGTCTTCCCTTTCGTAGTAGCACTACTGTACACCCGCGGGTTCACCCCTCTATCTGGTCACTCGACCCCAGCTCCCAGTTCAATGCCGGTGGCTATCGGCACGCACCACTAGACGCTCCCGCTACGATACGAGGCTCACCTCCGCGGAGCCGCCAATAATGCTTGCTACGCATTTCTCCATGGTCCGCTCTGCGGGGTGTTGTCAATAACACCGTGCAGTTATCATAGCATGCGCTTGCTTTCAATACAGCATGCATACATGCGATGCAAAAGTGCTCTAATGTTTCGAATTTGTACGGAACCAGGTCAGGTAGGCAAGCCTGAAGAAATGAAAATGAGCATGGCAGATTCCTGATCTAAATACTATAATACGAATACTTGCGATACTAGCTTTTAACCAACGTTCGCTCAACACATGGAAGAAAACACAATAGGTCGTACGAGGGATCCCTTACTCGTGTTTTCAGGTGTACCGGCCGCAATGTTTTCCTTTGTTATCCTTTATCCCAAGTTATCCTTTGTTTTCGCATCTTATCTCATATTATCGTTTGTTTTCCCATTGTTTTCCTTAGTTATCAGTTGGTTTTCCATTGCTTTCTTAATTATTTTGATCCAATGCGGTCCACAATGTTATGTTTGTGAAGTATGTTTCTTGATGTGTTTTCCTTGTTCTCTTGTTTTCAGGTGTACTCATTTCAGGCGAGTAAGGGACCCCTCGAGGTTATATGAGGCTGTATTTGTTTTATTAAAACAAGAAACAAGCTTTATTCAATCAATCTGTAACTAGAGAGGACGATTGGCGTGAATATGAATGTGCTGAAGAAAGGAAGCATAGTGACCAAGTGGCCTTCATGGGGCATGTTGAGGGCAAGTAATGTGTGGGTAAAACCCATAGAGTTAACTGCGAAGCACGAGACTGGGATGCGTCGATTTCTGTTCCTTTGCACTCTACTACCGGACTGGCAGCCCCAAATCCAAACTCTACACAAGTTGCAGGCATTCAACAGGCGCGTATCCAGGAATTGGTTATGGGGGGGGGGGGGGTCATGCCACACATTTTGCCTACTTACAGGCTGAAAACGTGCGTGTTGCCTACCTTCCCGGCGGCGCCCTTCGGGCGCCAGGGCCCTTTTGGGGGGGGGGGGGGGGGGTCATGACCCCCGAAACCCCCCTGGATACGCGCCTCCATTCAAAACTGCTAAGCGACTCTTTGAACTCCAGAAGACTTATCCGATGCAACGTTCTCCACGTCGAGTCGATACCATGTTCGCAATTTTTTTTTTACATTTTGCTTCCTTAGCCTCACTATGCAATAACTTGTGTTTGGAAGAGACAGCTGCAACAATTTGGCTTTGGAAGTTGTCTGGAAAATAAAGATGGTTTCGCTAGGAGGAGTCGAAAGCACCGTTGTCAACTCAGTCAACTCGCATTGTTCTCAATTCTGCTCCCGCGTAAAAGACGAATTATACTTTCGGAATAAAAAAACACATTTTTATTTGCATTTTAGTGGCATCGCAAGGGAAGTTTTGAGGCACTTTTCAATTTTCATCATGGTCTCGCTCGTTTCCCTGCCCTTGTTCCAAAGGCATTTGACTACCAGGTCGGTGAGGTCCTCCTTCTTAGTCTTCTTGCTGTCGAGTCTATCCACAACCAGGAAACGGCAGAACGGGTCGATCGATGAGGGATCGGCGGGGTTCATACATGTCACCACGCGAGTGACGATCTCATGGATTTGGTGCTCGGAGTAAGACGACTGAAATATTGAGAATACTTTGTTAAATAGTCAAGTGACAGCGCTTTATAACACACTTTCAAACATGTTTCACAAAATGTTCAAATTTTGAGGTTAGGTCAGAGGCTTTTTATTTCGCCGTTCTAACGAAGTCAGGGGTTTAAAACCACGTAACTCTGCCGTCCAAAACAGTGCACTTTTGGCGCAGCGGGGCGACGAGTGGCGAACGACTAGGCGAGTTATGCAAAGAGCACGTTCTTCCCTAATTTTCTTACATTTGCAGTCTCTGGACTGTCTCTGTCCACCGCATCATTTACAACTTCCCCGAAAAGAAAAAGTAACACGGCCAAACAACGAGAAAGTTATTTTCGTTACTCCGGTTGTGACGAAATTCACGGTTAAAAGTAATTGCCCTATTTCGGGCCAGAGTACCTCATTCGGGCCACCCCAATATTCCGAATTGAAGTAACTCTAGGTCCCGTAGGCGAAAGAACATGGCAGAATATACCTCATTGAAACCAGTGACACAATCGAACCAGAGCGTGTACAGAAGATAATCCAAAAACCTCTTCGAAAAACGTGTGAAAGGTGGCCATATTTCGGGCCTTTTTTTTTTGGCACTGTCTGCAGACTTGACTTGTTTGAAACGAGTATGAGGCCCTTCGTCCTGACAAACAATGAGTTCACAATGTCAGCTGATGCCCCAAAGCAAGTATCCGCATTCAATACCTGATTTGGGGAAACGCGGATGGTTGGGCCGAAATAGGGTCATTTTTGGCGATTTTGAGAAATATATTAGTTGGCAGCTGACACCTGAACTTTTCACCATTTGAAATGCTAGAGAAGGTATCGCTTTCATCGAAATCAATGCATAACCAATCATGTGGAGTAATCTAGCTCGCAAAACTAACGGAGTCCCTAAAAGCGGCCCGAAATAGGACCATTACTCTAATTGAAGTTGCAACTATAGCTCAACGAGTAAAAAAATTACAATGTCTCCTTCATAAGTTGAGGAAAGCTGTTTATTTAATCGAGCGGGGAATATCGGCTGACTAACCGGTAGATGATAGCATCTTCGAGGTCAAAAGACGAAGAAGTGTCGGTGTCCCCGCATTCTGCAGACCGCCTTAATGGGAAAAAATATTATTTTCTTGTACACTTAACTACCAGACAGGCAGTCCCGTAATTAAGTTTTGGAAAATCGAAAGTCTACACAAGTTTCGGGCATTTGGGTTGCAAAGAGATAAAAAAAGAAAAAATGCAGTTTGAAAAACCTACAAAAGGGCACCTTTCGAGTTAATGAATACAACGACACATGGACTTGAGCTGACGCTTACAGCCCCAGATATTGCCGTTGAAATCTTTGTTTTTACATTTGGGCCATAGCCACACTAGGCAGTGGGCAAAGTTATATCTCTCTCCAGTTCTCGAACAGTGAAGTCTCTCCGGGGACCAGGTTCCTTCTAAGTCTCTCCGGGGATCAGGCTCTTGCTCTCTCACCTCCACACCCGGCTCTTGCTCTCTCACCTCCACACCCGTCAACGCCACGACCAAGGCCAGCAGTATCTGGGCGCGCATGTTGAGGACAACTAACTGTTGCTATGAGCCAGTTCCTTTTCGTTTAAAAGACGGACATGTCGTGACGGACAATTCATCGCGACAATGTACCACGTGTGGAGCGAGCGTCGCAAACATGCCACACTCGTGACTTCACGAAATTACCTGCCCGATAGTCGTGTACCGCTTCTGAAAAAGCGAACGCCACTTCCAAACCAGTGTGATAAAATTTAACTCGGCAAATATGATATCTTCGAAAAAATGTTTAATCGGTACGTTTCGGGAGTTAGGCCAGGAAGTTAATAGACGTTCGGATCTCACTCTCAAATACACTACGGTAAGATGTAATAAAATATAACAAATGAAAACTGACCGACGCAATGGGAGATTTGAAATCCACAGTCGTTAAATTCGGTTCAGGGGTAGAATAAACGCCGCCGGCAGGCCAATGAGGGCCCTTGGGTGCGCGGGTGGGCCCTGCCTGTTTTTTGGCTGAGCGATAGCGAAAGCCGGTTACGCGGTGCACGAAAATTGTCGTGTCTGTCTGTCTGTATGTTTGTGATCG
>CABIKL010002518.1:0-12465 GCA_902196195.1 Aptinothrips rufus
GTCCTGTTTTTTTTTTTTTTTCGAGCACGACCCAGCCCAGCAGTGCTGCTCTGCAGCTTCAAGGCGTGAGGGCGTCTCCAAACCACAACAGGTTGCCCATAAAACCGAGCGCCAGAAGCCTGGGGCGCCATAACCCTACTTTCACTTCCAGCACGCTGTGTTCACCTCCTCCCCCTCGGGCCACAACGTGACCCAGTCCCTGCTTGTGTGTGAGGGAACGTTCAGCTAGACCGCGAGCTCCACCTGCTTTACTCTTTTAAAATCTTACGAGGCCGTGGTGACGTCACTCAAGACACTTGAATTATTTTGCATGTAGCATGAGACGACTACTCACCCTCTCGATGGAAGAAGCGTCGGTTCTGGACGTGCAGCGCTGGGGCGAGTCGTGACTAGGTCCGGGCAGGCCCTGCTGAGCCCCTGGCTGTATGCAGACCCAGCGCTACTCTCATTACCAGTAACCAGCCCCGCTCCGATCCGCGGTGAGCGCGCGCAAAGCGCAGGCTAGGGTCGCGAACTACTTCAGGGGGTGAGGGGGATGAGGGGGTGTACTACGATGTGTGGCCGGGCATGAAGGAGTGCAGTACCTCGCGGATCAGCATGACGACACCTACAGGCACTGACTGGGGGCGCCAGTGCGGTAGCCCTGGACCCTCCCGACAGGAGGGGAGTGGAGGGGGGGAGGGGGGGGGGAGGAGGCGAGGGAGGAGGTGGAGGCATGCGCAGCGCAGCGACCCCACGCCCCGTGGCACACTGCCCGCTGAGCGCCGCTCCACCAACCCCCACCCCCACAGCTCTCACACTGAGCAACAGTCTCTCCCCCCCCTCCCCCCCCCCCCCCCCCCCCCCCCGCCCAGGACGTAGCTCCAGGAGGTGCGTAAATTACACCGCTGCTGAACATCACTGTGAGCTGTGTATCCCCCTTTCCCCTCCCCTCCCCACCTCTCGGCCGGCGCCGAGGGCGGGGCAGGGGGTGGCGACAGACGATCGATGGCAACGACTGACATGGGAAGTCCGGGGGCTCGTGTGGGGTCATGGGGTTGGGGGGGGGGGGGGGGGGGGGGGGGGGGGGGGAGCAGGTGCTGACCAGAAAGACTCCACGTGTAGCGCTCCCCAAAATTCACGTCCGCATTTTCGTTCTACATGATGAAATGGCGTTTGAAAGTCATGACGCAAACAAACGTTTAAAAAAATGAAGTTTACTACTCAGTGAATAAATATAATTGACATGATAAATGTACATGCAGATTAGTCTCTTACTCTAGTTTTGATTGATTCTTACGGTAACTACGAAGAAGTACGGCTACGCTCCGACAGCCCCAAAGCGCCTGCGAAGTAAGGGCTAGGCAACACCGCACAACACGCGTGCTCGGCTGGCTTGCCTACCCCGTGTTTCACAGGCGCCATGGCAGCCATGCATGTCTCAAAAACAGTGACAAAACAAGGACCACAGACAAGACCATCACTTGTTGAGTATGTACAGCGCCTTCCAAGCACAGCAACCAATAAACTTTGCTCACTTACGAGCGAAGGTAGCTGTTCATATCCACATACTGTGAATCAATTTCTAGCTAACAATCCAATAGTACTGTTCCAAATCAACATTATCTTCATAATGGCTACATAATAAACTATATGTGCTATATAGGTTCAATTTGCAAAATTTATAAACATTTCTTTTTTTTTAAATTCCCAGAATAACAGTTTTACTTCGGTCCAAAAAATGAAGTTATTGAATTGACTTTTACCTGTTTTGCAGGGCTTAATTGCTTACTCTTTTGTCCTTTCTTCCTTTTGTTGGGAGGTATGGAAATAATATGGCTGGATTGAGCAGGTGGAGGAACTACCTTGTTGAGTTCCCTTTGAAGATTCACAGCACTATGATAGTCTATGTGTTCTGGAAATTCATTCAGAGGAATCCACTTACTGCAATCGCTACATTTCTCCACTGGTACATCCGAATTTCTGGATTCTTCAGCAACAGGCTCACAGTCTATGGTTAATGAGTTATGCGACTGGTGAAATTTGATCCGGTTTTGGTTCGTATTACTGCGAGAGGTACTTGGGGCAGTGACATCAGGTGGCGTAAGATTCTCATTAAGTTCTGTTTGAAGATTCAAAGCACTATGGTAGTCGACATGCTCAGGGAATTCTTGGAGGGGAATCATTTTTCCACATTCACCACATTTTTCAAACATATCACTATCATTATCATGAGCAATATCACTGTCAGAGGTTTCAGTCTCTGATTCCTTAGACACGAGCTCTGATGAAAAAGCAAAATTCTCCCTGCTAGTGGATGGCTTTGGTTCATCACAGAGCGTCTGTCCATTCAGTCTGCCACCATCTCGGCTTGTGGATGGTTTTGATTCACTACAAACAAGATTTTCATTTATTTTACCATTCTTCTTTGAAAGTATGTATCGAGCAAAAAAGGAATGGCTGACAGCATCCTCTAGATTTTTGGGACATACAGCAGGCTTGACAAGATTACCTATATGTGAATTGTCCATCTCTTTATAACTTGAGCTCTTATTGTTTCTGCCTGAACATTCTTTTTCAGATTCTGTGCTTAAGGTCTCCTTGGCAGAACGATGATCTGAAATTTCATTGCTATCACTGTCAATGCTTGTGTCATCAGTAAAGATGTCCCTACTGGAGTCATTGTCGGCACTTATATTATTGGAGATGTCACTTTGCGTGAAATAACTGTCAATAGATTTTCTCTTCCTGTTCTCGTTTGATGTTGAACTTCCTTTAGTTGATGGGCAAAAATCTTTGGTTTTAATTGAAAATTTCTGGTCTTTTTGAGTGAATGTTTTCTCTGTAGGGATGCCAGTTTCTTCAAAATCTCTTGATGTTGAGGCACTTTCCATATCTTCTTTTGTAACTTGTTTAAAGAAAGACTGAATTGATGTCTTCTGAAAGGAGCAATCTTCGGTAAATTTCCCAGCAGAAAGAGCAACGAGCTTGACAGGAGGATTCCTGTAAAATTAAAATGTTTTAAGAAGCAAGTAAAATGCAGCCTTCTATTCGCAAAAATGACATGCTATATAAATTTACAGGATGTAACTTTTTATAATTACCAGGCTAAGCTATTGGCTGGAGATGAATTAGTCTTGGAGATCAGCTGAAGAGCAGTTGAAACAATGCGATCAACACTGTAGGAAGGTAGGGGACCAGAGCGGGTGATAGAACCAGACGAGCCATCATCAGTATCTTGAGCAATAGATACTGTCAGAAGCTGAGCACGACGTTTGTTCTGAAAAAATTAAAAAAAATGTCTTTATGATACTTCTAGATGTTATTGATTTAAATAATATAAAAATGGGAAACATACATTTTCTTGATCTTCTGTTAAACGCACAACTAGTTCTGAAGTTAATTCTCGCATCCAATGTTCGACATTTTTTCTGGTAGCCAAAGCAGTTCTACCAGGGAAATTCTTACTGCATCCTATTGATTTGGGAATGAGGCGTACAGTGACAGGCTCATGATCGATTCCATGAGCTATGTTGTAGAGCCATAATCTAATAAAAAGAACACAGACACAAATTTAAAAGTAAAGATATCTAACTGGAGAAACAAAAACAGACACAAAACAAGCAAAGAAAGACATGACATGATTCTCACCCATTTTTTTCATCATAGTGACGCTGAAGTTCTCGTAAGCTAAAACCAGCAAGATCTCCCATTGTTTGGCAACCTAAACGTTCTATTACTTCATGACCAAATTTGCCTCCAAGGTTGCGCATTTTTCTTAAAGGAAGAGTGGAGAAGAACAAAGTAACTTTGTCTGGAGGCAGAACAGTCTGTCTATTAGGCTTATGTACTGCACATACTAATTTGGCCAGGGGCTGTTAACAAACAAAAATAAATAAATCCACCAACAGAAAAAAAAAAAATATTCCAACAATTTCAAATCAATGTGACAGCTCGACTATGACAGTCTCAAATGTTCAAATACTACACCTTATTATAGGATATACCAGCCGAACAGCGAAAAGATGTGCGCTCAAAGACAGCCGCACGCATTTCCTCAACAATCATAGCTCCAACAGCAAGTCTTAAACATTGCGGGTCTGAAAGATGTTGCAGCCAAGTTTCAAGTCCTAAAACTCTCTGACCTAGAGGCAGAAAGATATACATGTTGATTTCATAGAAATCTACATCAGACACCAAACTGGCCTCAAATATTCATAAAAAATTTATAAAGTATGAAAAATTCAAAACAAAATTACCTTCATCATTAGACTTGTCATCTGTATAACCAATGATGAATGTGGAGGGAAGCCTCTCCAGTGGAACTCCAGTCTCCGTTTCTGTGATTCGCTGCATGCGTTCTTCAACAGCCTCACTGATATCCATGTATGATTCATCTATACTTGCCACCTGAATGCAGCTACTGAACTCATGAAGGACATCCACTACCTCTCTTCCAGCATCACGATACCTATCCATCAAATTCAAGTTTAGACAGAGACTTTTTATACATCTTACAACTAAAAGTGAATACAATACAGCAGCAAAAATTTGAAATGCAGTTTTGCATACTTAGTGAGGTCAGCTTTCCCTCTAACTTCCGCCACTTTGCAGAGGACGATGTCAGGGCACAGTTTCTTCGCTTCGTCTCCTCTCATCCCCCTCTTGACTCCTTTGTCCCTTGCCTCATAGTTCACCGCAATAATACTGGAATGCACAAAATTTAATAGAAATAAGTACATGACCTCCACATTGATCGTCAATGGGCATATTCATTGATCAATTTTCTGTTAATAGAATAATTGTACAAGATGGATTCTCACCCGCCGCCTCTCCAGGCATTGTACTGCACAACAGCCAAAGGTTTTCCTCTATGGTTTGGATTAAGTCTTACTTCAACCTGACAATAAAAACAGTCCATATCCACCAAAGCAACAACTCTGTTGTCACCCATGGTGCATGCATATACAACCTTAGTGACCTTAAAGAGCTGATCTATAGTGACTACAGTGTAAATGACGTCAGCTAATTAACGTTTTTACAACACTTTCTGTACTTCTGAGATGTCAAAAACAATGTCACACAAACTGCAAAAGGTTTTCCCAACAAATTTAAGAAAATATTGCACCATACACATCAAATACACATCTCCCTCCTTTCTGCTTGCTTTCTGTCGAGATTTGTTGAACATTCCAGCGATGAATGAATTCAATCATAACCAATATGTAATTAAAGATACTCAAAGTTCATGTTCTTTTTAAAACAATAACAATTAATATAGAATCAAAAAAAAAAATACATGACGAACCATGTACCCGTCTTTTTGCACAGCTTTCTAGTAACATGCACAAATCTTCATTATTCCTTGTTGGCAGCAGTGTGCTTTGCCACCGCCTTTGATGAATCCCCAAACTACCTTTTTGCTAGCAGAAAGCAGAAGTTGGGGTGGGAGAAGTGATTTTGGTTTTGGATACTACTGGTTGTGTTTGGGACGGTTTCTGAGTGACGTTGCCAGTGGAGAATGTCAGTGTTGTTTATTTACACAATGCACGTCCCCTTCGCGGTATGACGGTTACTCACCTCAGCACTCTTTCGACTAATCTACTGCTCACGGTGAGTATCTGTGCAGCGAGAGGAACTGGGACGGAACGGCCTACTTGTCAAATCTTAGAGGTTATATTTTATGTCATTCTGTTGCTGCAGGTGATGATGGACCATGGATCTGAATCCGCAATCAGAATGCCGTCAGGATCTCGAGTCTCTGAAGCCAACAGCTTTTGTGGTCCACTTTGAACCTCCAAATGGCTCAAGGCGTTCTACTCATAACAAACGAGTGAGACATATGCGCAACTTGTCGCTTCCAATTACTGGTCTCTACAATAGTCAAGTAAGTTTTCGATGTTGTAATATGTATTTTCAATTCCTGAAGTATTTAAATTACGGATGCTTTGTACCCTATACTGTCATGTTCGGGTTTGACTTGCCTGGTTAGTACACAAGGAACCTACTTTCTATTGTGCCACTTGCCGCTCTATAAATGTCACCATGTTCAGACTATCAATGAACCGGGCAAATTCTGTATTTCCTTTGGTACCCTGGAACCTCTGTTCATTCCCTAATACTTTTCTGTGTCACTTCCTGTTTGTTTAACAGGTGAATGAGTCATTAGGAACATCTTCTAGTGCTGCTTCTCGGGGTGCTGGTTACCATTCGGAGGGTTATTTTTCAAGTGATCAAGAGGATGACTCAGCTCGGTCTCGCTTACAGAATGGTAAATTGAATAAAAATCCATAAAGGATTTTATCTTAATTCAGTATTTTATCAGTTTGTGTCACTCTAGTAGGCCATATCTTGAAAGCTTGTATGTCCTTTGCAGTGAGGCGCCCCAGTCTAGGAAATGTAGAAACCTGTGGTCTATCTCCTATGGCAGAAAATGCACCAGGATTTAATGACAAAAATAACAATGGGGATGATGAATCTGATGCCTTAAGTGACACAGGAACCTACACTATAGATAAGGAAACAACTGAGGTCAAACAAGCACGCAAAGCAATATCAAAAGTGTTTGGATTACCCGATGAGAACAAAGATGAAAACATTATTCCAGTGAGTATTTTAAACAATGGTCCATGATTGCTTTATCTCTTATGAAATTCCTTACCAATTTTTTTTTTTTTTTTGCTATACTACTTATTAATAGGGAAACCACCGTGAGAATAGCTGGGTGTCTGAATGGGCAAGCCGCTTGGTGTCTTCTCAAGGCGACCCTGCTCCATCCCCTACAACAGGTTCGAACGGTTTTCTTTGCAGACCAAGAGGTCAATTACAAATACTTCAACTATGCACATGTTTATCTTATAAGAATCATCTTTGTTCATGCCATTACTTTTTATTTGTTTCAGAAAATAGACCAATTTGCAGTCCAAAATCTCCCCAGAGACTGAATCATCTCCATTCATCTGCTGCTCAGGTAAACTATCTCTGAGATGATGAGTTAATCTGAGATGGACATTGCTTTCTTCATAATATTTCATTTTTTCTTTCTATTTATTCAGTATGAAGAGGATGATTCTACTTTAGAAACAGCATCATTTTTAAGAGCCACAGAATCAGTTGTGAGTGCTATGACTGCACGTATGACAAATAGTCTATCTCTGGATTCTGGAGATGACTCATCCGATGTTAGTGATCCCCCTGGCCCAACGATAAAAAAACGCTTAGCCCCTGCAACAACAGAAATTGCTGCGATTCAAACACGACATAACCGAGCTTTCAGGTTTACATCACATTTTTTACTTCTTATTTTTGATGATTGTGCTTTCATTTATGTCAAGTCAAACTAATTTTGTTTTGATTTTGTTTCAGTTTACGACGTGCTAGACTCGGCTGTGATACGCCTGTGGATGATAAAAAGAAGGGAGCAGTTTTGGCCACAGAACCTGTTCAAGTCACTGCACCGGCAGTCAAGCAGACACGTAAAGGATCTGTGGATTCATCTCGTAGCTCGTCCAACTCTTCTCCGAAGACAGCCAGTCCCAAAATTGCAAGTCCTAAACTTTCCAGCCCAAGGCCTGCCAGATCAGAAGCATTTGCTCGCACTGACTGTGGCCGCTTCAGCATGCGCAGTTCCAAAGCTGCAGCACCCGTATGTACATATTTTATAGTTTCACACTTTAATATAAAGAGTTAGACTAAATTTCTTCTTACATTTTTTCTTTCAAAACTTTTTTCAAAGATTGTTCCGGCTGTGAAAAAGGATCCAATGCAACAGAAAACGGGTAAAAAGTTAGTTGGAGTTGGTGCAAGTACCCGCAGCAACTCTACCCTGTCGTCAAGAGAAGTAGAATTCCAGAATTGGAAAAGGCGGAAGAGCTATGATCCAATGAAAGCAGCCGCAGAAGGGAAAAAGAAAGAGGTTGTTAAAAAGCCTACAAGTGCCTTGAGTACTTCTGCTTCGTCAGCTCCAGCCACTGCTTCAGCTATACCCATAGTAGCCCCCTTACCAAGTCCCACCACCAGGTACAATGATTTTCTACTTTTAGAATTTTTCCTTTGCATTCTGTTACAACCACTGTAGAAATAGCAAACTTGAATTAACTGTTTATTATTCTTACAGTCCAACCAATCACGTGTTGAGATCTGCCTCATTCCATGGCACTCATGGTCTTCTCCCTCCCTACCATGGTGTCTGTGATTCTGAAGAAGAGGAGGATGAGGATTTCTGTCAGAGTCCCCCAGGTCTCGCTGCCTGCCCCAGCCCAGTGCACCCTGTCCCTATGCAGCAGGTAAAACTGTAGAAATAATTTGTTTGGCATAAGTAAATGTATCAGTTCATTTATTTGTGTAATCACTTACAGATTTTTTTAAGTCTGTTTGCACACAATCACATGTCTCTAATACCTTTTTTCTTTGCATAGACCATGGAAAATCTTGTCATTGTTGCTTTATCTGGACTGTCTCAAAAGCTGAAATGTAGTTCAAGCAACCTGCTCAAAAAGCTGAGGTAATTTTGTTTTCTATATTCCTATTTGCTCAAATGTGCATATTGAACTAAATATTTACATTATAAATCTTAAGCTGTATCATTCAAATATTCCAGTTTCTAATATTTGTCTGTCTTACATTTTGTTCAGGTACCTATATGAATCTGATAGTATCGCTGCTGAGCGGCTCGATATGCAAATACACCTCCTGGAAGAGGTGGATAGGACAACACCTACTTCACCACTCAAAAGTCCGTCCAGAGAACTATCTTCAACTCTGAGAAACCTGAAACGCCTTGAAAATGCTTTACAAGGTACACATTAGAACTGATCTTTAACCATTTATCTTGTTCTGACATTTACTCATCTGTTGTCAATTTTGATATTTTTTCTACCCGATTCATGTTTTTGTTTGCAGTTTTGGATGAGGTGCTTTTTGAAGATGAAGAAGATTTGGTGCTACACTAAATATAGAAATACCCTTTATCTTATTGTTCAATACGCTTCGATCAATATATTATATTAAATAATTACAAGCTTTAACTATTTGTACATTATATCTGAAAGCATTGTTTGTGCCAGCACATATGGATATTCAAAGCTATAAGAAAAATCACCAACTGCCAAACAAACCATTATGGTATGTCTTCTCCTCAATCAAACTTTTCAATGCAGTGGCGCCCACATAGGGGTCCAGGGGGCCTGAGGTCCCCCTGTCAAGGGGTGGGTGGGTGTCTGTGGGTAGTGGGGTAGTGAGTGGGGCAAATGGGAATGGAGAAAGCAGGAAGAAAAGAAGAGGAATATTAAAGGGCAAGGAGATAGAAAGTAAAAGGGAAGAAAGAAGGCGATAGAGAGTTAAAAAATGGTTAAGTGGGTGGTCTGAAATGGGATCAGGTCCCCCTGTTCAAAATCCTATGGGCGCCACTGTTTCAATGCATGGAACTGTAGTGCAAAATTTTTTTTTTGAAAGTTCTAGTTGAAATTATTATTCCCCTGAACTTTTTTTTCTCTTTTTGTCCTTTTTGTCTTTTACATGAAATTTTATCTCAACATTAACTGTTATTGTTGGGGGTGAGCCATTAGTTGCCTCTTCCTTTTGTTCAGTTTTAAGAAGAGCAAGATCTTTTTCTTGCTCTTCTGGTTTTGATACTAATCTGGGTCTTTCACCCGAAAGTGATAGTTCTTCAGATGAGCTTGGATGCATTTCCAGAATGACGTCATTGTCTGATTTTGATTTCTGCTCCTGTTCCAAGTTTGATTCTAACTGCAGTGCTTCCAAACGGAGCTGTTCCTTACATTCTGGTTTGGGCTCTCCCTCTGATTGAGATTCCTCCTCTGGTGCTGAGAGACAGGCGTTGCTCTCATTGTCGTCAGTTGGGGGCTTGTACTCCTGCTCTATGCTTGGCAGAGACTTGCCCTCATCAGTGCCGGCATCTTTTGGCACTTCCCTGCTCTCTAAGGAGCCAGACGGCTCCAAAGCAGAATCTGAAGTCACACTGGACACCCCAACCCCTACGTCTCCTCCCAAGCGTACAGTGATGGGCCGGCTGAAGGCAGTGTTCGAGAAGTGGTACCGAAGGGGGCACGGCGGGGGATCAGGCTGGTAAAACCTCAATCTCCTAAACGGTGGCGAAGAGCCTGGGACTCCATACGAGCTTGAGTAAGCTGGGCTTGTAATTCGGAGATGCGGGATTCGTAAAGGAGCCCTGGTTCCCTCAAAGATCGCGGTCGAATCAAGTCCATGCTGTACTGAGCTGCCTGAAATGGAAAGAAAGAGAGAGGCCCGGTGATCAAACAGACTCAAGAAATGCAAACCTAGATTCTTGGGCAGCCCAACTCAACCCAGTAAAACTGAGGATATTTTATTTTTTAAGGTCATTTTGTAGCTGTAGCTTCCTCATCATTTTGAAACATGCGTCAAAATGACTTTGACCAAATTTTCAACTTTTTTTTTTTTATCCGTGGGTATCGCGTTTTGTTGTCCAGTGTATGTTTTCTTACGCTTAATCAGTTATGCACAATATAAGCCTTTTCACGAAGTGCGTATTGATAGCAATCGATGAAAAATCATAGTTTTCACCGGAACGGGTTGGCGTGAAATCGAGCATAGCACTTGGAACTCGTAAAATTTCGATTGGCTAGGTACTTGAACTTGATTCACTGAATGTTCACCTGTGACTCCGGCTGGGAGGGGCGAGGCGGCGGCAGGGTAGGTGCTCCAGTACCCGTAACGAGGGAGTCCCGCACGGCGTTCATTAGTTCCTCGTTCTCCGCGATGAGATCCTTGAGCTTCAACATGAGGCCCGTGAGTTCGCCCTGCAGGGCAACCAGCACACAGCGACGACTGTTCATCGATTAAGAAGCCTCTCACCATGCGACAGTCATCAGTCCTCCAGAGAAACGATCGTACTGCATTTTAATATTTCTACCCCACAGCTCTTCATTGAAGGGAAAGACGCATCGAAGTTATTTTCCCTCATTGCGACCGCCCTACGAGAAATGCATTGTCGAGAAACGTCGTCGATGTTTGAAATCGGACACAGTTCGGCGCGCGCACGAGTGATTATTCATCTCGGTTCACAACACTCACCCTGCAGTAGTTGGATTCCTTCTCCAGCTGGTGGATGTACTCCTCCTGGCGCGCTATGAAGTCAGCGAGGCCGGCCGAGGACTTGCCAATCAGTGCACTGCTGGCGTCTCGCTGTGGACATGAACACCCGGTCGCGTTTCAATGGTCCTACTTGCCCAATCTATCTATATTGCCGGTAAATTTGCTCATTTCACGACATATTTGCCACAAATTTTAGACAAATTTGACATCAACTTTGGCAAATTGAAAATCAAGTTTGTAAGTTTTGTCATTAAATTTGTCTAAATTTTGAGATAAACATGCCGTTCTATATGCAAATTTACCAGATATATGGGTAAATATAAGTAAAAAAAAAAATAGCCAAGTTTGGTTAAATTTAATTTTGTAAGCCATAACTGCGATAATTGTTTGCAAAATTTAAGCAAATGTGAGCAATTTTGTGACGAATATCGCTTATTTTCGCGGATGAGCCGCCTTATCTAACAAGCAGGTATAAATGTCAGTTAATTTTTATCGAGAAATATCGACTGCTATACCGGTACTTCCCTTGGTCAATTTATATCCCGCGCCCTGCTTCGTCTATGTATCATAGTTTATGGCCGACAACGAACATTATTTCAGTTCAACACGCCACGGCGCCATGCAGCCTCACCAGCAGCGGTTGGTACGAGTCCATGAGCAGCATGCGCAGGCGAGCCACGGTCTCCCTGTAGTTTGCGTCGGAGTAGTCCATCCCCGAGCAGGGCCGCCTCCGCAGGGAGGAGCAGCGGCGCAGCGGAGACAAGCTGCTCAGAGTACCGCAACCCCTGCAAGGTAGGCGATTGACGTCATTCTGACATCAATTGGACGCATTTCCAGGTCATTTTGAAATCAATTTGACGTCGTTTGACGTCATTTGGACGTCAACATATTTTGGGTATGGCCCTCTGTTTTATTTCTTATTGGAGAAAGTTTCTCCCTGCATTTCTATCAAACTTCCGAATTTCCGCGCGCCGGTGAGGAATTTGTTCGCTAAAATCTAATGCAAAGCAGGAAGACAGAAAATGTCAGAAGTGAGAGGATAAGGAAGAGGGTAACGGGAATGGAAGGGAATGGGGAGAACAGAGGGTGGGGAGGGTGGCGAATCATTCGCGTCGTGTCTTAACAAGCCGCGGTCACGCACGCGAAGCTCGCAGACCTGGGGAGGGAGGGATTGCCCGTCGTGTACCCAGGTACCGCGACGTAAAAGAATGAGGCGCGCGTTACAAGAGACTCAAAGAGGAAGGTATGATCGAAACAACGTCGAATTATCGCGATTTTCGTCGAAACGATATCAAATCGGCCAACCATTTCTCACTGGGGAGTGTAGGTATTGCGCAGCCTTCTCTAAGGAGGGGCAGGCGCGGATCCACCGGGGGGGGGGGGGGGGGGGGG
>CABIKL010002519.1:0-12460 GCA_902196195.1 Aptinothrips rufus
TTCCATGTCCAAAACAAAACAAAATCCAAAATTAGAAAAGTATCAAATTTTTCGCCATGAAGAAACCTAGAAATATGCCAAATTTGCCAATGTAAATCTGTGGAAATAAGGATTAGAAAGAAGTATTCAGCTCTCACTGTTGTGGTCATACCGAGGGTCATACACATGCCGAGTTGTGTCTCGCTCGAGCCATTTGAAGTTTGCAAAACTTTCATTCTGTTTGTGTTTTTTATTTTTTAGCGTTTACAACTTACAGGCGCGGATCCAGCCCTGACATTGGGGGGGGGGGGGGGGGGGGGGGAATGTCCCGTTGCCCCCCTCCCCCCTCCTGGATCCGCGCCCGACAACTTGGGTTCATTGGAATGCAAAACGAATAGGTTGAATCGAGATCCTTTTCAGACACAATCGCGGGAACAATACGCCATGTAGCCATGTATCCCTCGTCGGTAAGAAATGAAAAGTTGCGAAAGTCCTTGGTCGCACTCGCTATTGTTGTCCGAACTGAAGGCTTCAAATATATTCCGGAAGAATCACATTCCACCCATGACGTCGAAGGTTTCAGTGAAAATTGCCATAAACAATTGAGGACTGGTGGTTTGAGATTTCTTTACACGCGATTGATTCCAATTTGTCATATGACATATGGCATGTATTTGCATTGCAGAAATTTGAAAGGGAGACCCAAATTTTTGATCCTTGTAAGCGGGATGTTGAATTATTAGACACTAAACCGTGCAAATAAATAAATAAAATAAAAAATTAAAATGAACTGTGATACTGTTGAACTAAGTAGTTAGCGCAATACATAGCCAGAAGTGCTCAAGCATTAAAAAAAAAAAAGCTTTAAAAGCATTCTCGTGCCATAGGAATTAAACAGCCCATTTCGTTTAAATTCACATAAACCTGCAAGAAAATGCAAAGGCGAAAAGGTTGTTTAACTTGCACTGGTGCTATTAAATCTCAATCGCATTCTTGGTATGTGGGCGCACGATTACTTCCACAAGATGGGAAAAAACAAGCTCTTATATTCAGTACTTTCGTTCTTCTCGTAGTGTTGTATACAGAAAGTTACATTGACAATATCTTAAAGCGAAAAGGTAAGGAGTTTAGGTAAACATACAGCTAAAATGTTTTTAAGCGGGCTGAAAATCAAAGAACTATGTTATGCACAGAACTTACATACAGATAATAAATAATCATCTGCTTTAACGAAACTCCCGCCGAGGCATTAACCATTGTTGGCTGAGCTTAGGCGAAGCTAGAGTTCTCCATCATGGAATGGAGGACTCTAGGCGAAGCCAGTTACATGACCGCAAGAAATTTTCCTTGTTTTAAGTGAAATGAATGAAATAGTAATCATGCAACGGGAACTGGCTTTTTTCGCTTTGGGAAACTGGTCCATGTCTGTGACCCCGGTGGGTTGCCTGAGGTGTTCCCGCCCGATACCGACAACTCCCTTGGCCGGCCGGCCGGCGCAGACAGTCGCAGACCCCGACACACGCCCGGTGCTGGCCGCGTAGGTTGGCGTTGGGTGAGGAGGGGGTGGGAAGGAGGCAAGCGGGAAGGGGGAAGGAGGTAACCGGCGAAGTGGTGTGGTGTGGTCGCTCGCCGGCCGGCCCGGTGCCGGTGCGTGGTGCTAGTGATCTCGCGGATTCCCCCGGTGGCGGTCACAGGTGTACTTGACATTCGCGAGCTCCTCCTCCGGTTGGATTGAACTTTATCGCCGCCATGAAGCTTCTCGCGCAGGTGAGTCGATCGAGAACGGATACTTTCATGAACATTGCCATAAAACCCCCCGTGTTGATCAAAATGGGGTCAATTTGGAGGAAAGAAGAACTGGGGAGGAATCGAACATCACATTTTAGCTCAAAGTAAACACTATACACGAGCGTTATTCTCGAATGAACTGAAACTATACTACATTGAACACACTGCTCAAAAGGCCAGAGTAGGGGTGTTAGATTCTTCCCCTGTTCGATTTTTCCCCGAACTGACCTTACAAAACAATTTTATTCTTTAGTCGAAAGCTATTCAGCAACGCTGCCTAAGTAAGGTAGGGTGGGCGCAGATGCGTTAACCAGAGGTAAAAGAAAAACGTTGCTGGGCGAGATTGACAAGAACTAACGAACTCCACATCAGATGAAAAGGCAGGAAAGTTAACATGATTGTGGCAGTATATGTGAACATCAAGATGTTTTCTAACATAGTGAAGAGATTTGAGACCACATAATCTTATGTTGTGTGTTAAGAACTGAATTTTGTTTTGCTAAAGAAAACACGAAAGTCAGCGTTATTTTGTTTCAAAATTTCTAATACCAGTGGATATTTCGATATCATCTTCAAAACTCTGCAGTACGAAATCTCAAATTAATTAAGTGTTATATTATTTTTCACTTGATATGGGTGGTTTGATTAACAGCTTATGAATACATCAAGCCTTATTCAGTTCGCGTGAGAAATAATAGCGTGTGTGTAGCCACCCATCCGGAGCGTTTTATGCGGCTTGATGCCGGGCATTGTCCTAAGAACATGTTGGATATTCTTTAACTTTGGATAAGCTGCACGTTGAACTTGCCCAGAGCCAGGACGATGGTTGCTCCAATGATGTTCCAGCATTACGTTGGGAACTGCTTTACTGGACAGTTTTCTTTTGGTGCCACACTGTTCTGTGCCACGGCGTGGCGTTGCGTGGCGTGACTGGGCGTGAAGCCCCAGCAGGTCCGGCTGGGTTGTTTGGAACGGACCCAGACCTGGTGACAGACTTGGACATGTAATGTGGTGCTGCACCTCGCAAAAACCGTTTGGCCCATCCCACTCTCTGGGCGACGGCCGGGCGCCCATCAGAGTGTTCATCTTTTCAACAAAAATGGAGGGAAATAAGAGCCCAAAAAGAAATGTTCAAGGGGGGAGAAAAGAGGGAGAGAAGGGGAGAAATACAGAAGAAAATAGGAGGAAAGAATAGGAAGAGGAGGAGGAATTGAGAGCACGAACAGGACAGGACTCAAATATGGAGGTTTTAGGCAGGTTGTTCGATGGAGACGACGTGTCTTGACATAAAAAGAAAGGAAAAGAACGGGGCAATAAGGGCAAAAATCTGAACCGCGTGGGCAGGCGGTCTTAGAACTTGAATTCGATGTGAGGACCCATTCGACTCGGACAATCATCTATAGATGACAAGCGTACCGAGACGATGGTCGCAAGAGACAGGTTCAAATTTAGTCTCCGTACCTATCAGCCCCCCCCCCCCCCCCCCCCCCCCCCCCCCCCCCCCCCCCCCCTTCCCCCCCGGTCCCGATGCCTCCTTAACGAGAAAAAAGAGCGCCATAAAATTCTTCCATTTTTATCTCAGAAGGCTTCAAAACGATATAGAAGTTGCCATACAGGCTTGCATCGTCTTGATGTGTAGCTCTCTTCGTCACGTTTCGTGGTTCCTTGCCATTCGGTTGGCGTGATTCTGGTTCTGTTGAGCAGGAGGTCACTTCGATTGATTCGAGTGGTAATCAGTGACCATGTTCAATAACGACTGCAGCTGCAGGGCCGGTGTGTTCACTATCTGGTCGTGTGTACATGCGTGTCGTGACTGCTAATGCAAATTCAATCGGTGGCGTGTTTGGCCCGGCCTCTATTCGCGCCTTTAACTGGGCTTTTGTGAGGGTCAGCATTGCATTGAAACCGTTCGATGCCTTCGTCTAAGAACGATGTATACTTGGGTGTTCGGGAACATAAAGGTATCTTTAAGGAACTGGCGAAACAGATCACATGTGTTTCATTAACAGGAGGAGACTAAATTTTAAATAAGATTCTTAAGTTATTGCTTTCAGACTCGTGGTTGTTTCCTATGGAAAGGAAATATTGTTTTTCTTATGGTGAACTGTAATATTTTTTGAAATTTCTGACAAAAGTCTGTTAAAACTTTCCGACTGATCTGTCATAAATTTTCAAAACTTACAAATGCTTATTTTTGACGTGTACTGAAAAATGTTATTACTTGGAATTTTGAATGGTTTTAGAAGAGCATCACAAATTTACCACGGCAGTTTGTAAACAGGAAGAACGAGAACATTTGTTGAATTTTTTGGAAAACAGACACATTTGCAATTTAGAAAATTTATGGTCTTTTTTTTTGTTGGTTTACAACAATTTACTAACAGTGTGGGATGGCTTTGACTTTTTGCATATGCAAAGAAATGTCTTTAGAGTCTCTCCATGAGAACCATCTTCTCAATGTATTACGATACAACATGAACATATTCTGATACCGAAATCAGTTTTGTTTTATGATATAGCCACAACCTTTGTAAAAAAAAAAAAGCGATGGAACGACGTACAGAGGTAGCACAGTTACCTTTCCAAGTTACCTGAGTTCCTTTGTTGTTGATTCAAATTTTACAGAGAAAACGCGTCTCCTTGATAAATGGCAAGCACGCTGAACGCGGTTCTCCACTTTGCGGACCTAACATCTGCCAGCCGAATGAAGGTTGAGGCACGGCGTGGCATGGCGTGGCATTCTCGTGAGAGAGTGCGTGATTCGCCTGGGGCGTCTGCCTGACGTAACAGACGGTCAAGACATTGACACTGAAACGTCGGCCGGCGCCCTGTTCCTCCGCTGTGAGGCGATGCACCCAGGACCTAAGGCGGAGTGGAGCGGTGCGGGGTAGAGCTGGGTCGAGCGAGAGGCGTGGCGGGGCGTGGCGGGGTGAGGCGAGCAGCAGGTCTCCATTGTATGGTAATCAGCGTACTGCTCTTGTTGAGGAAATTACTGCTCTGCTTCAAAATTTGCAGTAAAAGTGGAGATGCATGCAAGTATGCAAGTAGCAGCCTAGGTTTGATCTCTCTTGTACTCGCTCTAAATACTTTTAGTTCAAATTTTTTTTTTTATTATTCTCTAAACTGAACCTAAGTGTTGATAAGTTTTCCGTAAAGATCATTAGTTTCCCTGTTTACGTATTTCTTATTTAATTTCTGCTGGATGAAAATAAGATTTTTTTTCCATTTTATTATGAACTAAGAGGTTCTGATCGGAACTCGTCCAGTTCGCATATTCTTTCTTCTGGTCCACACATAATTTAGATCACCAGCCGCTACCACGATATAGTCTGCAGTGATTGATTCGATCGACGTCAGCGAGGTAGTGACTCGTACCCAGTTCACCATGAATTATGACACCTGACTTGAAACGTCAGCGATTAACGCCTCGGAGACGGCTTAGGGAGGCTTCTCTAGCTAGCATCTCTCCTGAAATGAAAACTGAATCCTCTTACTGATGGCTATCAACATTATTACTATTAATTACGAGCGTAGATTACAGTGTTGTCTGCGGGAAGACTGCTTGAATCATCCTGACCTCGGCTACGAGGTTTGATTGACGTGAACCGCAGTTCTTCCTACAGTAACAGTCAAAAGTATGCGTTCACATCTTGCAAATTTTCTGTTTTGATTCCATATCCCTCAGATTCCAGTGACAGCATCACAAACGGTTGAATTTTCCACGCGCTTCCAAACTTTTACACTGTACTTCAAGATATATTGATTCTAAGATACTTTCTCACATTGATGGCCAAAATCCATTTCCTCTCTTTTAATATGTGCCGGGGTCGATTGTTTTTGTGAACGTTCGCCAGTCATGTTGAAACAACATTGATGGACAATGTTGACTGAGTCCGACATTGCTAGCAGATGTTGGACAATACTGCTAGGGACTGTTGGATGACATCAACGTAGTTTTATACGTTGATCAACATTGTTGGATAAGTTGTTTTCGTGAATACACGCCAAGCAATGTTGATCAATATAGACTTCAAAAAAACAGTGTACTTTCTGGATAATACTTCCTCCTCACCCTATACAGGGTACACCAGTACTTTTTCTCTCACTACCCACGAAAAGTCAGGGATATGAGTGGTACGGGTTAGGAGTGGTACCGGTAGTAAAGAAAGAGTAAAAACTGGGCGTTCATAATATCGATGGTGTCTCAGGAATTGTCATGGAGGTGGGATCACAGAAGTGCATTTGCAGCACGTGAACTCGTACTTTTTACCGGTTAATGAAAGCTATCACAAGTTCGCGTGCACATACTACAGGAAAAATAATTCTTGAATTCTTCTCTGTCGACCGATGAACATATGTTATGCGGTTTGCACCCTCTGGAGCCTGTAATGACAAATTCTACACTAGGATCCCAATGCACTCCTTGCTCCCCTCGGCTATATTCTCAATGGGCTTTCCACTCAAATTGCGTTGAAACCAAATCAGTCTCAAGTCTTATATATTTGGAATGATAGGGTGGCAATTGGAACGATCCATTACTGGTGTACTTCCCACAGGAAGATGTCGTGGGTTTCGAACGGACACGCTTCTTTCCATGGAACATTGAAATACTCGTCCCACAGTGGACCTTTTTTTTTATGAGAGATGCGGTAGCCACATGGTAAAGAGTAAAACTTCCGATACAAAAGTGCATAGTTCAAATCGACGTAAAGCCGATAAATACATGAATATAAGATGAAGGTTGCTAATGGGCCATTTTCAATAGGAAAAGACTTTTCACTTGGGAGACATGAGACCCATGGAAATCGTACGCGTTTATATAAGACTTAGGGATACTCCTTATTTAATGACTGATATGGGTTTTGAACTCGCAATCGAGAGCAATGGGAAGCTACTTCCCATTTGTCGTCGCATTCTCATTCTCTTCGTATTGTTGGATGCCCAAGGAACTCCTACTTGGAAATACGAGAAATTGGTGTCATAATCACTCAAGCCTGTGATTTCAGAGGTCAGGGATCAATCCGCTAACGTGAGCACCAAACACATTATCCTCTTACAGAGATTCTGAAAGGTACAACACAGTCTAAACAAAATATAACATGCCAGGTCACGTGCACGTGAGCACGAATACTCTCTTCTTTGATGTCTCTTTCGAATGTACGAGTCCGAGACAACGACCTCTCGCTGGTGTGCAGCGGAGTTGCCCCAATTATCAGGAGGGTGGGATCCAGACGCACTTCTGTCTTTCGTTTAGGAAGGCAGAGCATAAGAAACACGTGATAGCAGCCCTACATTTCCGGAAAGAAGTAATGCACCCACGAATTACACTTATATGTAAAAATCATATCTTTATCTATGCGCCCCCATCGACATTGCTACACTGTTTTTTGAAGTTTTTTGAAGAAATCAACATTGCTGGCGTATATTCACGGAAACAACGTATTCAGCAATGGTGCTCAACGTATAAAAGTACGTTGATGTCATACAACAGCCCCTAGCAGTATTGTTTAACATCTAGCAGTGTTGGAGGCAATCAGCATTGTCCATCAATGTTGTTTTAACATGGCTGGCGAACGTTCACAAAACCAATGGACCCCAGCACATATTGAAACGGAGGAAATGGACTTTGGCCATCAATGTGGGAAAGTATCTTAGATTCAATATAGCTTGAAATACAGTGAGATGCTTGGATTTTCTTAGCGGGTGGGCAAACCTGATTTAAAAACCGCCATCAAAATTTTTGTCTGTAATGAGGCTGCACAAAATCACCAGCTACTCGGTTTAAGTTACCGAGCAGCTCGCCGAGCAGCTGAGCAAGAGATGATGACAACTCTTCCCTTTCAGACTCTCACTCATGAGATAAGAAGGCCACGGACTGGAATCATCCATCAAGAAAACGTGTTAAGACGATCGCAGATCCTTTTCGAGGCATAGGCGTTGACTGACGGTCCTGACCCGCCCCACCTCGCCATTATGCCACTCCTTGCCGCCTTCCTGTGTCGAAGGCTTACTTAATTGAGATAGGCCCTGTTATGCGAGGTAGCTAGTTGGTGAATCTTAAAAATCCACGCTCTCGCTCGAACATGCAACATGATGCATTTAGGTGAGCCTGTGAGTAGGAGAGGGGCGGTGTGGGTTTTAAAAGGCTCATTTCGCAGAGTCATGCAATGTCTAACTCTGCTTTGCAAGCTTACTAGTGTGTGTGTGGGTTTGGGCGAAGTTCTATGCGTATGCTGGATTTGTCCACTTTATTTTAGAAACCTCGAATTGACCTTTAAAAACGTCATCAAAGGACTGAAAGTCACAAGCAATACTAGATTATGCGACGTAACACTGCACCTGACCCTAGTACACCTGGACTGGGACTACTGAATTCCAACAATATTGCAGTAAACCGCGTTTCTCTAGTCGCTTTCTGCCACCAGTTAAAATGCCAGAGGACGCGTTTAACGCATAAAGTGTGTGACATATGACTTAACAAAATGTCACCGCGTTTCACATTCGTCACTGTTTTGTACCCAAATTGCCCTTTATATCCCTTTGCGAGCTGGTCAGGGCTGGTGGTTTAATACAAGAAAATCTCTAATGTCCGAACCTGTCCGAACACATAGTTCACTAACATGCGTGTGTGAGTTTATCCAATGCATTTATTTTTTGTCGAAAAGGATGACGTCTCGTTCATCCCTCTTAGCTTTATCAACTGCTTCTACAAAAACCCTTGCTACCAAAAGTCAGAAATGGAGCATTTCTAAAAATCGCAGTGCTGATGCGGCAGTATACCTTATTCCTATCTCTGAGCTGTCTCCTATCGTAAAAAGCGCAATTGCTTCGTCAGGAAATAACTGATTCCTTGTTATGTTTCACTGACAAAGCGCTGGCCATCTTAATGCTCCTTCTTGTCCTGATTTCCACTGAATTATCTCACGCGATTATTTTGCGAGAATCATGGACGATGCAGATGTTATCTCGCGTAGCAGGTCAAATTTTTGTGACATCAAACAACAAGCATCAGTTTGGTAGGTCCGCAACCGCACAACGTCCTGCCCCGCTCCTTGCGCGGCTCAATGGCAATCGGGCGCCGAACTGAAACCTGTTCCCTTCCACTCCTCTCTTCCCCCAGCTCAGCAGGATGTGCCAGCGGGGACATGCAAAAAAAACAGCAAAGAAACGCAACATTTGTAATTAGGGTCCGGCAAACTTATGATACTTCTTACATCTTTTCGTCTCTAAACGTTTAATTTTTTATTACGATTTGCTATGCAATGGAACAAACAAAACCGATGTTAACGTTGAAAATTGGACTTGAGAGCATTCTTCGAAGAGAGCACCATGAAGAGATCTTAACGGGTTCAAGGACCCCAGAGATCGATTTCGACTTCACCCTTCATGGAATCCAATGTGAAGAAAATTTTACGATGAAAGTAATTGCTGACGAGGCGACAAACTGGTTGACGTAATTGACCTGCATCAGGTTCACAGCGACCTGCTCCCCAGCCTGGACAGGACTGGGGTCCTTCCAGACTGATCAACTTGGTCCTTGAGTTGCATCACCTTGACAAATCGCGGGTAAAACGGCAGAGGAGCAGTCAAGAACAGAGCAGCAAAGAGGTAGTCTCACGAGCACTTTCATTTCGCCTTAGGCATATCGTTTTGTTTCTATGAGCTTTGTTTCGTCTCAAAAACTTTTCTGTTTCTAACAGTTTCGACTTGTAAAAGGAAATAACTCGTCACCGTTCAACTTCAATTGTCTGTAAGAAGATATGAAGACACGTCGTGCTTGCCATTCTTGGGCTTCGTCGACAATCACGCGCAGAAAGTAGCCGTGTTTAAACCAACTTCGCACGGTTTGATGTAACGAGAATCACGACCGTAACGGTTCTTTCTTCCCCGTCATAAAACAGCTTCTCCAAACGACCTTACCTGATGATGTGTTGGTGCGATATAGCAAATAAATACAGTCAGTCTAAAAAACGGGAGAGGATATTAAGCACCTTAGAAAGAAGATTAATGTAGCAATCTTTTTACGTGGCTATACTGAACGGCATATTTGGATAAATGGACTAAACTAAGATGATGAAGCTCTTAGAATCCCACTCATCATTCATTCCTGCGAAGAGGTAGGAGTATTAAATAATGCTCTATCGCGGGATATATGGGTCATATACGATCACATTTATTTATGCATGTCATGTAAGTACTATCACATACGATAACTATACCACTGATTTGTTGTGGTTGTGAACGGAACATGTATGACCTCATACATGGCAGTTTCAGGTACCATACAGATCCATTTACGGCCTTACAAAGCTTGTTGAGTGACGATGTATCGCTTCAAGTACGAGCACACGTGACTACAAAACAATTAATACTAAATATAACGGCGTATGCGTTCACCTCACATATTCTCTTTTGCTGTGTCTAAAATGACCTTGTACGGAGTCAGTGCATGGTGTTACTGTATAAAATGATCATTACTGGCACCCTTACAGTATATACATGATCATTCATGGCACTATGTATGATCATATATGGCGTCATACGCATGAACCTGCATGATGTGCTGCACATAATGTGTGATCTTGTATGACGCATGATCAATGATCATGCCGGTATATGTGGCAAATTTTTTCCTGGGATATGTATGATGAGAGAGCAATTAATAGTTCTGACGAAGGAATGGTGAATTTGGTCTTTGGTGAAATGAGAGTAAACTGTTTCGAATAAAACAGCCGACCGTAGCACAACTTAATATTCTGACATTGTCTTTAGATTGAGATCCGGGAATCGGAGCTCTGCTCACCTCTGCTGCCCTACCCTACTACCGCTTGCCCTGCTCCCTGCTCAGAACAGGTTTCAGGAGCGGAGCGTGTTAGCCAGCCCATCTGACGGTATACTGTCCTTGCCAGCCTTGACCAGGCAAGTGAAGCGATCGGTTCCAAAAAGATTTCGGTCTCGACTTCTGGGCAGATCAGGACGAGTGTCAGATTCAGACTCAGCAAGATGTGAGAATTTTATTAATACAATTAAACGGAGCATTTGCCTGACAAAACTGTTGTCGATATAAATAATTACTAGATTGGCTAAGGAACAGAGATGATCAAATAAGGGAAACAGGGTCTTGTGAGCATTTACAGTTCAGAGTATAAAGACGGTACGCAGCGCTGCAAGTTTTGGTTTTCGTTATACTTTGTCCATTTGTTGTATCTTATAAGATCGTATGACTTGTTACGTGCTAACATCGCATGACTTGCGAGATGTGCAAGAGCTATTCGTCAGATCCCTGAGACTGCCTCAAAGTTCCATCGACCCAGTTAGATTCCAGAAGACGGTCTGCTCTTAAACTTGCGGTGCCCTACGTACGTTTTGGCTCCGATGTGAGTCCAGTTACCCTGTCGCGACTGCCATTTGGCAGCGGTCGCTATGAATGTCAAAAACGTGGAGTCAGCTGCCCTCGTATTCACCCATTCAGAGCGCGTGACATGCTCCACACAGCAGGCTGCCTCAGTTCCGTACTCTCTCCGCGACATATAATTGATGCAAGAGCTGCTTTTCATAGCACGCAATGCTATCGAAATAGATGTGCTCAGTTTAAGCATTGTACGATTAAGCGAGAGGAAAAGGAAGAACGCAGTTTGGTTTCAATTTTTTTCCCTAACGTCTCCGCCTGGAGAGTGAGGCTTATTGGCCAATTTGATATGTTTATGTTTAATTGTTATTTATTCGCTGCAGGATTCGCATTAAACGATACAAATTTATTGACAAAAAAATTGCCTACGTTTTCTTTGTCATATATACATACACATGTTCTAAATGTAAGACTGACAGTCAGAGTCAGACACGTCATCACGAACGGGAAGTATTGAGAAGTAAAACCTGTGTCTGCCCCGTTCGAAGTTCAGCTGCAAAATGTGCTAAAGTTTTGGTTCTCATCATAAATCAAGGATTTTATGATGCCAAGACATGCTGCCATAGTATTGATGTAGTATTGGGACGAGATCCGCCGAATTTACGAGTTCCAGCCGTGGCGCGGTGGGCAGTTCAATGTTAAAACCGGTTTGCGACTGGTGTTTGACCGGCCTACTCAACCTAGACCTAGACCAAGACCTTAAGCCAAACCATCGTCAATATCATCTTGTGCCTGACACCGGTAACGTGCGAATGAACTGAACCCAACTCAAACTGAAATGTTAATACATTTTCACATTGTCCGCTCAAACTTGTAAAAGAAATTAGTGTTTTTTCTTACTGTATGTACGGGATCCTCATTCTAGCTAATTTAATTGATTTGATGGGCGGTGTGCGGACGAATTTAAGAACATGCAGGACAATTTGGCGTGGAGAAGGAACGCCCGTGGCAGGATGCTCTAATCTTTTCGTAATTTTGCGAATGAAGTGCAGTAAAATTTGCAGTACGAACTGCTCGTTAAGTAGCAAGTTTATATCGTAATATCACAATGTATTGGTTACATTTTTGTCGTTATTAACTATCACTAACGACACGATTCGTAACTTAACGCGAGGCAGTAGCGCTAGCAAAATTTTGGGAGGGGCCCTTGTCGTAATGGTTGCCTATAATCCAGAGGCATGTGTTCGGATGGCTCCTGTCACCCTCTGATGCAATCCAACTAACAATTAACGATCGCACAGAAACGGAATTAGCTGGGGGGGGGGGGGGGGGGGGGGGGGGGGG
>CABIKL010002520.1:0-12458 GCA_902196195.1 Aptinothrips rufus
CATTTTAAAAGGCTGTTTGTTTTAATGCGATTTTCTTTGTTACATAATTTACTACTAATTTAGTGGCTGGGCTGAGCAGCCGCCAACAATCAAAAATATGAAAAACTTCCGCCACAATATGAGAAACTGATCGACGAGACAACAGTCGCTTCGCGACCCCCCCCCTCCCCCTCCGAGACCCCCCGGCCCATGCCGCGAGCCCCCTAGGGCCAAGACGCGACCCCCAGGTTGGGAACCGCTGGCCTAGAACGAACGAGAAAAATGGTCTGTATCTTCGGCTAAAATAGCGTAAACTACGAAATACGTTGACCGTGCAAAGTGTCCGGAGCTGCCCCCACCCAGAATCCGACTTCCTTGTAGCAATGAAAATATTTCCTACCTATACCAAGTAAATTTTCGTTTTCGTAAAGACATTTTCATCATACCAATGATGCGCATTTCCCTCGTATAATGATAAGATCTGCAGTCAATGAAATTTCGTTGAGACAACGTAAATATCGTAGAATTGGTCCAATGAAAATTTCTTTGGTTCACGAAAGTTAAATTTAGCGTTTACACAAAGAATCTCACGTTGTAATAAGGAAGCGCCTTTCTGAGTGCGGGCTGGGTCACCCCCCGACAACCTCGGGAGCACCTCCGGACAGCAATACATTTGGCATATATGGAGGTCAGATTAGGCTTCTTCTTTACATAGAGACAACATTTGCCGTTCATCGGAGCTGTTTACACCAACGCCGACTGCGAAAAATTCTACAATATTTCCATTGTTTCAATAAAATTACATTGACTCGAGATCTTATCATTATACGATGGAAATCCACATCATTAGCATGATAAAAAATTTCTTTGAGAAAACGAAAATTTACTTGGTACTGTATAGGTAGGAAATATTTTCATTGCTACAAAGAAGCTGGTATCTGGGTGCGCGGGTTCGAGGACATTTTTTTTCATGTGCTTCTCTACCAGTGAAAATGACGCTGTTGATTAGCTTCTCACTAGGAACACTATGCCTTCGCCATGAACTTCTCAGAGTGCAATGCAAAGCTGATAGCAGAGACATGGTATGGTCGAGCTGCTCATGCCAGACACGTCTTAAAAAGTGCCTTGTAGGCTAGAGCAGTAGTCATCGTCGAGGAGTGAGTCGCGTCCTCGCCCGAGTCCTCGTCCTGACCTTCCCTAACAAAGTATCGATGAGGATAACCGCCCACACGGGACGGGCGTGTGGAGAGTAATGCACTCTCAAAGCTAGCAAGTTGATCTACTCTGATGATCAGCATGGCCGTCTGCTTTTCAACAGCCAAGCGCCGGAAGAGTTGATCGAAGAGCTATGACTAACCAGACTACCTAACCATGAACACAGCACGGTAGCAAGGAAGCTGCTGGAGAGTTACTACAGAGTGCTGTTGTGGCACAGTCAGTAACTGACAGCAGTGACCTGCTAGCTGACAAATGAGTCTCAACCACAGATCCGACGCCTCAGACAGAACAGAAGGACCATCGCCACCATCGCTCTGGCCTCTGTAACATGCTCAAGAGGCGTACCCTCACACACTCTCCAACTTTTATGCGTTATGTTTTTCCCAATTCTCGCGAAATGAGGTAGTCCCCCTTAAGATGTTCACAAAGTGCCAACTGTTTTTAGATTTCGGTAATTTTGCCATATTTTCTGATAGTAATTTGAAGACTTTATACCAGACTACCAATGTTTCTAGTTTTGACCAGGTGGCCTAAATTAACATTATTTTTCATGGTTAATGGAATATATTGCATGAAATTGTGATAACATTTTTACTTGCAATTTTCCATGCTCTAAAACACAGTGCCAACAGGTGGACCTCTTGGTACGCACAGCAGCTTGCCACAGCATCCTCTACAAGAAAGTCATCAATCAATGAGGACAGGCTGGGATCAACAGCAGAAGGGGCGTTCTTTCTTACGGATCTCGAATGCTAGATGACCAGCTCTTCCAAAACCTCTAGAAATATTACTGTTCACTGGCATAAAATACATTCTGCATGCTGCGTAAAGCCAAGTGCATGTGGAACAGGAGTGTAATGGTGCTGATCACTAGCAGGCGGGCAGGATCATGGGCCGGAGCACTGCAATCTTCCCACGTTCACACTCATTCTGACGAAAGGCGTCCTTCGTCGAATAGTGATAGAAACCACGCACGGAAAATGAGAGAGTTGGAATCACAGCAACTTCATAATCACTTTCAGGTAGGTTAGCAGTTTTTTGTCCTGCAATTTCAATTTAATGTTAGTCGATGTCATAAAATGAAACCTTAAACAGCATGAAACAAGTTTAGATTATAACACCATAAAGGGGTCATCGCAAAAGGCTGTCCGACCTGATATGTAATCGGGTTCAAAGAATGCGATGACCCGTTCACTCCGCTCGTGTAATACACATTCTCACTCACTCACTCACTCACTCACTCACTCACTCACTCACTCCACTCGCTCACTCGGGCACGACTAGGCTTGACTGGCCTCTGTTTCTGACACGATTGCTCCTCCTGATCCGGTTACGTGTTGCCTTTGATGCAACGCGATGGGGATAATAATGCCGATAGGGAATCCATATCGCGAACCTTCCAAGGCTACCTACACTGAAAGTAAAATGTGGAGTGCGGATCCCGACCGCCTCAGCGTGCTGGACTAGGTACTATTGTACGCAGGCAACGCAGTTTTAGACGGCTTGGGCAAGCTGCACACAAGGAAGACTTGCATGAGTTCTTAGCGGTGAAGTAAGTTTTATATGTCCAAAAGCTGCAACTGCAGCACACTCGTGTTAAACAGATACATGTACACCCACTTTACATACATTAATCCAAAATTTTGTCAAAAATTTAACCCATAGTTCGGTACATTTAAGATGGATTCAAATTACTTGCACAAATTTATGGCACACTGTCAAAAACTTACAAAGGATTTCAAGCATACGTAACGCAAAGCATGTTTCTTCGTAATAGGAAGAAAATTATTTGTAATACGAAGAAAATCATACGTTCTTGCGTACGCCTAAAATCCATCGTAATACGAAGAAAATTCTTTATCACACGAAGAAATCCTTTGTAAGGTTTTAATACGAATAATCAAACTTATTGAATATTTGTTCGTTTAACGCAGGGGTTTAAAATGATAAAACCTCGAGCCAAAAATTGCCATACAACCACACAAATTTTCGAAAAATGTACGAGGTTCATCTATTCTGAAAATTTATAGTGTGAAGGGTCGGGAGACAAAATAACAGGCGGCTGCTCTCGAAGCCCTCCCCAGTTCCAACCGAGTATTAGCCCCTCCCTCCTTCTTCAACCCCTGCCCTGCCCTCCTCTCCTCTCCCTTTCACTCTCCCGCGCTGGGTGGGATGGAAAGAGCGCAAGTCTCGGCGGGGCGCGGTGGGCTGGGGCGTGGCGGGGCGAGGGAGTGGGAGGGCGCGAGGAGGGGGCACCACTTCCAGGCTGAGGAGGGAGTGGGGGTTGGGAGGGGGGCCGCACCGCACCGCGCTGCGCACCAAATTAGTCTGGATATATAAGACGGCGCATGGCGGCCTGCGCCAACTATTGTGTCAAGCTGGTCAGTGCGGAGTCGCGATGAACCGACTGGTGAGTGCAGTGTCAAGTGTCAAGTGTTTGCAGTGTCACTCAGAGTTGTCACTCGCAGCGTGCATCGCGGCCAATTGGATTACGTCGCCCTTGTGTGGTGAGACATGCGTGTGCGACTGACTGACTGACATACTTCCACTAGCGTTTAGTAACATCGAGTGAGTGCGTCTGAAGATAGGGTCAGGTGTTGCTGACCCCGCCAAGTGACCTTAGGTATCAAAGGTTTGGTATATCAATGTTTCAGAGCGGTTGCACTGATTTAAATGTTCTAACGATACTATGGTCTTGCAAGGCAGCATAAAGCCCAAACTTTCTCTATTTTTTGCGAAGTAACCCAGCACGTGACTTCACTTATTATGTTTTAGCAACTGAAACGCGGAAACTTAAAGTTTTAAAGTTATTTATACTGAAGTAAAGCAACTGCAATGAATTCTGGTTTCACTGATGTAAATATGGATTTATCCATCTTCCTCGCCTCTGATACTGATCATATTCGATTTGAAAACTGATTTTAAAAAAATCGTCAGCTTGAGGTAGGCCTGATTTATCTCGCGCTGATAGGCTCAACAACTTGACCAAACAACAAAAGCTTTCCTTCCATTTGTAATCTCGAGAAGGAAGTGTGGTGGCTCAAGCAACACTCAAAACGGGCACTTTTTCTGACTCAGCAGGTCGTGATGTTCCTTGCAGACTGGAGTGCCGTGGCAAAGCGTGGCATACCGTGGCGTGGCGTAGCTACCAGAAAGAATTGCAGGAGAGACTTCACGTCGTCACGTGACCTGTCCGTTGCCGCTTATCGAAACAGGAGTTTAGTGAATAACTTCAAATTCGCTGTTTCCATTCAAATCTATTTCCGAGAGAAATAGAGAATTTCGTGTTTAAATTGCACGAGGCTCTTGCTCAGAGCGTGCTTAGATCTTTAGATGCTTTTTGATCCACTTCACTTGATAAACAATAACATTTACAAAGTTACCTTGATGTACTTAGCCAAAGCACTTAGTTTTTGTAAACGGGAGAATGCACAATCAGTAGCGTACATTGCAAAACACAAATGTAAGGAATTCTCCAGGAAAAGGCAGAAGTTTAGAGAACGAATCGCTTCGAAGGAATTTTTCCTCCGAACTGCAATTTGTGTCGACTTTCTCACGCCCATTCCGAGGAAAAGACTGTTTGATTCGACTCGTTCCACAAAACCTTCGAATATTCCAAGGATCTTCCCTTCAAATCGAAGATTTGAGTTTTTGAGGGGAGCGGTTGGCACTGTCACAGGGTCACGTGGTGATGGCTGCTCTCTCCCCACCCCGGCTTCTTAGTCTTTTTCGAATCAAACGCACGGAACAGACTTGAATCAAGAAAGAGAGACCACAACACACGAGACAGTCTCGAATAAAGAGAGACCTCAACGCACGAGACAGTCTAGAATCAAGAGAGAAACCTCAACGCACGAGACAGCCTAGAATCAAGAGAGAGACCTCAACGCACGAGACAGCCTAGAATCAAGAGAGAGACCTCAACGCACGAGACAGCCTAGAATCAAGAGAGACCTCAACGCACGAGACAGTCTAGAATCAAGAGAGAGACCTCAACGCACGAGACAGAGATCTCACCTACATCAGGCCGGGGTCCCTACATACCGAGCCTTTCAAAATAACTTACTTATTACTTTGGACGGGGCCACGGCCGGGGCAAGGGTCAGACGTTAACGTCAGAGGGCTCGTATAGTTCAGAGCGGAGATGACCTTTTCCGTGATGTGAATCCATTTCATGGGCAGCATGTCGATCGTATATCAGCAGAGAACGAAAATCGCTCTTCCCGCGAGGAATGTGCAGCGCATATGTAGTTCAGAGCTGACACACGGTGCGGCTGGCTCGATAGTATCGATCACATCGAGACGACATGGATGAGTCGATCAGAAACACAAGGCGGATTAGCACTGCTATATCAATTACTTCTTCGCCCCGCCGCGCTCAACTTCGACCTTTCCCGCGCCCGCTACGCCACGCCCCGCCACGCCCCGCCCTGGTGGCGTTGCTTCATAAGACCACGCGGCCACTGCAGCAATGCACGGGATGATATATACAGAGTGATTCGCAGTCACCGGGCACGTCGTCAGTTCCAGGTCACGCGGCCGCCGCCCGGGCCGCCGCCACTTACATAGCAATGCACGGGACGATACATACAGGGTGATTCACAGTCACCGAGCATCTCGTCGGTTGGGCGTAACGACAGTATTGATGGTGGTCATTCATAAACTCCTCGAGGACACACAACTCGCATGTTTTAAATTTGTATGTTAGCCTAGAATAACAGCCAATAATTCAAAGTAAATTAAACTTCCTTTAAAATCTGTTACATTTCACGTGACTATGAAATCCGGCTACGGCGATTTGATTTCTCAGTCATGCGCGTCAGAAAACGGCCAGAGGTAGGGAGGCGGTGTGGACACTCCCCCACCCCCCTCCCCGCCCCGTCTGGTCTCGAGGGCGAGCAGCACTGATTGCAATCATCTCGAGTACTCTAGCAATATGTGACTCGTAGCGTGCTGCACCTCTGTCGGAAAGCGGAGAGGGGGGGGGGGGAGCAGAGAGCGGAGGGAAGGGGAAGGAATGCTTAGGAATACCAATCTAATGCCACTGAACTCGAGTCACTTTTAAAGGTAAACAATTATTCACCTTTGAACTCACCCACGCTCGGCTTCATTTAAGAGAGGAGGGAAAGAGGAGGGGAGGGGGAAGAGGGGAGGGAAGCAGCCTTCGCATCGCACTGCCAGGAACCCAGTGCAGCTCCCTCGCGACTCCCAGTGGCAAGTGGCAGTGATCTGGGACGTATGCGAGAGGAGAGACTGACCTTCTCACAGGATGGGCAGCCGGCTCCTGTCTTGGCAGCCACTCCTCGCACCCCCCGCCCCCCACCCCCACGTGCACCTCTCCCTTTTCTCTTTCTCGCTTGGTGCCAGTGCTCGCCTCTGTTCAAAGGCGTCCGTTCACGTCACTGCTGAGACTTGCGTTGCAAAACCAGGACTGAGACAATCGGCTGCGCTAGGCGAAGGCGTGAGGGGCTGGGTGGGGCGCGGGGCGGGGCGGGGCGGGGCGGGGCGGGGCGGGGCGGGGCGGGGCGGGGCGGCCGCTGGCCAGCCACATCCGGACCACCTCATCCGCACAGTCTAGGCTCAGCTCTTCCAAGCACCTTGCGCAAGGAGGGCCGCAGTGTGGTCCCACCCAAGGCGCCGCGCCGCCGCGCCCACCAGGCCCACCTCGCCCGGCCCACCACGCCCGAGCCTGCGTTGACTAGTAGAGCCGCGAGGACTCCGGTCGCTACCGAGCGACATCCAACTCCAGGATTAGTTCCTCCACACAGACAAGCAGAAAGAGTAAAGATTTGTGGCGGCCACTCGCAGTGCTGGACTGCACAGTAGGAAGCTCTTTACTAAATTTTGGCCGTTTTAAGCCTAAACTTTGCTGTGTATATCTTTGGTGCTACGACAAGGGAAGAGTTGGGAGAAACTGGCGAGATTAGGTGTGGGAGGCTTTTAAATCTTGTGCACGTAATGTATGCGTGGCTGATCCTTACGGCGCAGAGTAGTTCAGGGCGAGGTACTCACCTGGCGGGGGCGGGGCGGGGTGGGCCGGGGCGTGGTGGTCGTGCTGAAGGAGCGCGTACTCCTGCCGGCATGCAGTGCTGGGCTCTAGCATCGTCTTGCTGCTCGTATCCCGGCGAAGACCACTCCACGCAGTGCACTGCGGATAGACACAACGACACAACCTGGTCACAAATTTCAGCATTTCAAATATTTTATATTTTGAAACCATCAGGCACTTATTTTATTATCAGGATGAATGTTCTTACTGAATTTAAATGCAGACAAAAAGAATGTAGAAAATGGGAATGATTTCATATATGATTATAGGATTGACGGTTTGAATTTCCAAATCCTGACTAGTTTCCTTCCTAAAGATGTTAATGCGAGGGAATCATTCCCACCCGATCCGTTTTACAATCGAAGGAGGCTGGTGCCTTGCCTCACTCCCAACAACGAGCCGCACAAAAAGTGAGATGAGTACCTGGTCATAAAATTAGATGAGAAATTTCTGCCGGTACTGTACCGTCACGAGCGCCGACTGGAGCACAGACTGGCGAGGGGAGGGAGGGGAGGGGAGGGAGGAGAGGAAGGGGAAGGGGGGGTTTACTAGAAGACGATCGATTCAAAACTTGTCCGGAAAAATTGAAAAATATCCGGAAACAAGCTGAATTGTTGTTATTTATTCATTTGTTTTTATTTCTGGACAATTATAAAACAATTCGGGAAAAACCTGGGGCAGTTCTACTTTTTAAATACGTTTTTGCAAAAATTTTCGTCATGGCAGAATGGTTGACCGGGAGTAACTCGGATTTTCACTACTTTTCTTTCTGGCAGTGCACGTTTGAACTCGGACCTACTCGTAGCTGATCGTAGCAAACAGAGCTCTTATTGCAAAACATACGGGGATTCGATTCTCTCCGCGATGACTTTCAATTCAGCCTAACGTGGGTTCAGGCTCCACCCTAGAGCGGATTGCCTCCCGGTGACGTCATCGCAACACGGTCAGGGACGGATTAGTTCTGTCTGTGTCGACTAGATGCTCGCCATGACCACATCTAGACTACCTAGATCCTTTGAAATCGCATTCCCACTCTTTGAGCTTGTCATTTCTAAGGAAAGCACACTTACAACAGTCCATTTCGGCATGATAGCTCCGCAGACCACTTAGGCTAGCATCCATGGGGCAATATCGTGAAAATTCTACAAATGAGGGAAAAGAGATTAGCAGTTTGTATTCATCAACCGAGCACAAGTGCTCTTAGTTTCAGATCGAGTAAAAAAACGCTTAAGGTAAAAAAGGAAGATTACGAGGTCGACGGTCGAAGCTATTATTTGAACTCTCGACAGTCGTCGCCCTCGAGTGCAAATGTTGCCCGAGCTCTGACGTCCGAGGTTCAAATACCAGTAACAGCCTGTGTATTATTGTGGTTTTGTCCGCTATTACGTAGATATTATCCGTAGCATGATAGGCCGGCAGGTTCACTCGAAAAATGTACAGGACGGCACGTGAGTGTGAGAAACACCGCCAAGGCGAATGGACACTCCCCATTCCCCCCTCCACCGCCGCGGGCCAGCAGCCAGGTAATGAGAGACACCGGAGAGGAGAGAGCCTGCATCGTCACGTGACGTGGCAGTGCCGGCCAGGAGCCTCGTGACGAGAGAGAGTGGAGCGGAGAGACTCTCCATCGTCACGTGACGTGGCAGTGCCGGCCAGGAGCCTCGTGACGAGAGAGAGTGGAGCGGAGAGACTCTCCATCGTCACGTGACGTGGCAGTGCCGGCCAGGAGCCTCGTGACGAGAGAGAGTGGAGCGGAGAGACTCTCCATCGTCACAGGACGGGCGGGTTTCCTCGCCACCTGGGCCCCAGCCAGTCAGGACGCACAGATCTCCCGGCACCTCGCCCTCTGACTGGCTCACGCTAACTGCCAGCCTCTTCCTTTCCCTTCCCGTTACGTCCTTGAACTTTGTCGCTCGCTCATATTTTCAACGCCATGCAGCAGCCGGCCGTACCCATCGGAAGCCCAACACACGCAGCATTGCTTCGCCATGGCAGCTCTTGACCCCCTTGGCTCTCCTCTCGGCTGGCGGACTGACACAGCCACTCCCGATGATTCATTCCGAGGGTTTATCGCTCTCGCGCAACAAAGTGCGCACCGATACAGATGCCGACGTGTTGCGTTTTAGGTCAAGGATTTAAAAAAAAAAATTGCTTGTAGGGTTTAGAAACGCGAGACGAACTCGAGATACGTTATACGATTATTCTTTTTGCAGGGCAGAGTACGGGAGGTAATCATGCTTTGAAAAACAAGATGCAATCCATGCATGCATTCCGTCTCACGGCACGCGTGGTGGGCCTCGGGCCTCGGCGGGCGCACTTCAACTCGATATGAGACTGTTCTCTTATTCCAAGGATCCATTTGTCGCGATTCGGTCTGGCTGCTGTCTGGCTGCCCCCTCCCAGCGCTCGGCCTGCGGATCACCTGGGTCTCTTGGGAAAGGGGAAAGGGGCGGGGGGAGTTACCACTCAGCAGAGGACACCATGTGACAGATGACCAAAGCCCTTGAACCGCGACCAACGCTGACATTACTACAGCTTTATCGACACAAAGCGTACTCAACGAGCAGGCAATCCGTTCCGGCCTGCAGACTGGGTTATACAGTATTGCTGTGCTCGATAAACCCAGTATCACACACAAAGCTTTAGAATTGCCTTACAAACAAATTTCAAAAATCGAAAAAATTAAATTTTGCGTGTTTTTGGTCTATTGCTTTTTTTGCGTTAGTTAGTAGCTTTGAGATCTTAATTCTAGACTGCAGTGTTGTTGTAGGCCTAGCAATCGGTAGCAATGACAGAGACTTGTTGTTGGTGTTGTTGTTTCAGTTGTCTTGTTCGCTTACCACTGAGTTGTTTTTTGTTGCAGTTGTTAGCCCTATCGGCGCTAGTGGCTGTGGCCCTAGCCGCCCCCCAGCAACAACAGAGCAACCCTCCCATCCCCATCATCAGACTGCAGAATGACGCCACTCCAGACGGCTCGTACCAGTTCAGGTGGGTCCATATCGGCAGCAGGAAGAGCCATCCTACCCACCTGGTGGTGTCCTGATTTATATTATATCCCCTGTCCCACCACCCGCTCGAGGCGTTTGCTCTTGACCAGGGACACACCGACTGTAAGCAAGTCTTGGCCAGGAACTCTAACTCGAGATTGGTCACATTTTGGATCAAGAGTCAACAGTCGTGCTTTGTTTCTCATTGCGTTCCTCAGTTCCCAAGGTTAGAAACTTCCGTAAAAATTTCAGAAATTCCAGAGGAGTTGAATTCTCTAATTATGTTTTCACTCGCCAAAGGCCAAATATTTGCGAGTTCCTTTTAGTCAACCGACACCATTTTCATCAGTTTAAATACCAGCACTAGCATGTGTACCTTTTTAACAGTGTGTAGTGTTACTGTAATTATTTCGTAAAATTGTAGTAATCTAAGTAACATTTGGTCGAAAATCTTTCCGTAGTAAATTTGAAAATAACTTACAAAATAGGGAAAAAATAATCTGTGGTTGTTTCCAATTTTTATCTCAAGAAATGTATTTTTCCATGCAGAAAATATTTTTAAAAGTCCAAACTTTTTGTGTCAATGATATTTCCCGACAAATTTTTTGAGCGGACGTTCTTTTACTAAAGTTGACAAGATGATTTGGAAATCTGACTTATCTATTTGATATTGTTGCAGCTACGAGACCGGGAACGGCATCCAAGCGCAGGAGCAGGGCGCGCTGAAGAACGCGGGCACGCCCGACGAGGCCATGGCGGTGCAGGGCTCCTTCTCGTACACGGGACCGGACTCCGTGCAGTACTCGGTGCAGTACTTGGCCGACGACCAGGGCTTCCAGCCCCAGGGCGCGCACTTCCCCACGCCGCCGCCCATCCCCCCAGAACTGGCCCAGGCCCTGGCGGAAGCGTCCCAGCGACCGGACCCCAACGACGGCGGCCAGTACCAACCCAACCTGTACTAGAGAGCCCCACCCCGCCACCTGCCCCGTCTGTAAATACACCCCGCGTCACAACCAGAGTCGTGTACCTAATTCCAAACCCCTTACCGAGCACCAAGCCAACAGATCGCTACAGACGAACTGAACCCTGCGCACAGAGCCGCCTGGAGTCCATAGGAGCGCGGTGTGCAGCCGGTCCAATTCGTTCGTGTGACAAATGATAAGCCCACTTTCAAAGGAAAGAAAGGGAACTGTACGATCATGTGATTCATTCCCAGCACAAACATAAGTGAATAAAAAGTGCCATAATGTCAACAGCAAAATCGTACGCGGCATATTTTTTTGTGGGAAAAAAGAGGAAGTCATTAAAAGATTGCCGCATTACCTAAATTAAACTTGACTCTATGGCGGAGTAGAGGAGTGACTGTGATTTTTGATTTTTTGATGATAAGATGCATCCAAATAAAAAGAAGAATTTGTACTTTAAAAGAAAATCGTAATATAATCCTTCGTTTTGTCAAGTACCCACTCTTGTGATACTGAACCGGCGGCAGTCGTCGCCACAAATACTATGACAAGCAAGAGGTTGGGCAAATTGCTGGTCTCGGCTGGAGGACTCTAGTCTCGGCCAGCCGCCCCGGCCCGGCCCGCCCCGCCCCGCCCCGCCCCGGCCCGGCCCGCCCCGCCCCGCCCCGCCCCGGCCCGCCGCTCTCCACTCATTAGTCAACCCGTGCAGCATTTCGGGACGGTCACTGCGCTGCATGCGCCTCCCTCCCAAACCGAATGAAAAGGATTCCCTTCATTGCAACAAGAGCAGATCACAATCAGCAGGAGAAGAATAAAAGAGCACTCCTCCTTGGCCAACAAACAGCCTCAGCCTCACCTCACAGCCCGGGCCGCTCCGGCCGCCCCGCACCAGACAGAATGGCACGCATGTCACGTTAGGAACTCATCTTCCCTGCATCTCCACGGAGAGGAGCAATAACTTAGCGAGCTTCCAGAAATAAATCAGCGGGAGATATCAAGCAGCCCCACTAACTGCAAACGTGGTCGTCCTTCGGATCCCCTTGAACCCAGTTAGCAACTTACTCCTGCAATGTATGTCACCTCCAAATCAGTGCATTTATTTTTCTCGCCCAAAATTTTTTTAGTGCTGAACATCTGAGGTAGGCTCAAGATGGCGAAAGCTCTTCAAATATTGTTGCCCAGCTGTAAAACCTAGCTGGATTTTGTCCATAATCCAGGTGGATTTCGCAAAAACCAGGTGGAATCACTAATATCCACCTG
>CABIKL010002521.1:0-12457 GCA_902196195.1 Aptinothrips rufus
TTCTATATTTTTTTTTTTTATGAGATTATCAGTTGCTAACCTGAGTCTGAAGAATCTGCATGAGCTCATCTCTGCGGGAAGTGTTCGAAGTAGGTGTCTGCTCTTCTGTGCCAGACCTTAATATCTCTTCCATGTGTCCACTTTGAAGAGCACCCTCAAGCCGACACATTTCACTATCTGACGTAACTTCGTGACTGGGCGAACACCAACTGCCTAATGATTCACGAATCTCACAGAACATGGTTGTTGTCAGTCCTGGAATGCCTGAAAAAAGAATGATGACAGGTCAATATCAGAGACAGAAACAAATAATTCGGTAAAATGTAATCAAACTAAAATAACAATATACCTGTTACTTCCATTTCACTGCAGGAACATGGGGAAAAGTTTGGAATCGTTTCAGGGGCTAGTACTTGAGGGTGATCATTTACTGCTTCATGACCAACTGAGGATGAAATCTGGTTTTGCAATAAACCGTCACTGCTTGTCAAGGGAGTTGATCTTTTCATGGAAGAGTTCACTTCACTGGCACAGGCTAATTGTCCCACGCTATTAAATTTGCAAACTTCAGAAGCAATAAAGTCACCAAAATCCTCCTAACAGTGAGAGAAACAAAGCAATTAAAGACAAAGATTTTAAAAATATTTTTTCACTTTGTGCCAAATAATAACTCACCTTCTCAGAGACTTGGTCAGGATAGAGAGATGGATCACCCCTCAGCACTGATTCCTCTGCTTTCTTAGCAATAATATCGAGGTATGCATCTACACCATCTACACAATCGTGCTCTCTCTCAAACTCCTCTCCACAATCCTCACTGCAGGCGGCAGCAGCAGACGAGCAGCAGGCAACAGGCGGCTGCAAACTTCTCACCACTTCACCATCTTCAAGCAGAGTGTCATCTGCATGACATGGAAACATTTTGTGCTCCATTACATTTTGAGAAAAATGAGATGAGCATGGGTCTATGGGATCTGACTGGCTGGAGTCGAGCACTTCATGGTCAGTAAGAGTGTTTTCAAGAGTGGACTGTGTGTTATTTAGTACATCTGTATCTGTGTTATGGATGGTATGTTGTGTACCAGAGAAGTAGTCAAAATCTGAATGCACAGAGTTTTGAATTGTTGATTGAGTATCATGCTCAGGAATGGAATGCAAATTTGACATTTCAGATTGAGTTCCTGCTACTGATTGAGCATCAGCAGTGACACACGAAGTCATACTTTGACTTGTCAACCGAAGCCTGCTGTCATCCATAAATATTTCTTCTATGATAGGGAGTGAAGGTGCACAAACACTTGAGTGTGAACCACTAGCCACTTGATGCCCAGAAGAACTGGATGCACTTGCACTAGAGCTGTTCTTTGTTAATAATCCTGCATTCGAAGCAGTTGGGCGAAATGGAGGAGGCTCTGATGTAGGTGATCCAAGATGTCTTTTTGTCTCGAATATCAGCTGCCCAGTTCTGGAGCTGTATCTGTCAAGTGGAAACGAGGGGCTGCAAAATGATTATTTCAAAATGATTATTTCATCTATCAAAATAATGAACTGAAGAAGGAAAGACTTCTCACCTGGTATCCGGGAATGGTGCATTTGTTCTTGGGGGATTCACTGTTGATGCACGGCTTTTACCTCCACGCAAACCCAGACTGTTCAACAAATGGGAGAATATTTACGTTATTGGAAACATATACAGAGCACTGATTTCAAGCTTTAAGTGCATGATAATATGGTAAGCTTTTCCTGTTTCTGATATTTGCTTATCAGATTTCTCACCTTTTTCGTGCAGGTTTCGAAGGGAGATCATTTACACCATCAATTTGAGGAATTGTAAAGTTTGCTTTCCTAAAATATATATTGAAGATTATTAACACAGCAGTAGGCTGGCGCTTATTTTTCAAAGTTGAGATTCCATTGCAGTCCGTGCACTTAAAATATTCCATTTGTTGAGAAAACACAAATCCGTAATTTTAGTTTTTGTGTGACACCCCATAGCCATGCTCAGGTGCTTCAAACTAAAACATGGGATATCCCATTAGGCAGAAGTGGGAAAATCCACATTTTGCAACTTCGGGTGGAACGGTGATAGCTGCATGCGTCAACTCATTCTTATTGAAAAGAATGCAAAAAATGAGTCCAAAACATATTTCATATGTGATACTTCCTAAACCGCAAAATCTACAGCCATCGCAATTCACTCCAAAAATGCTTCAAACTGTGGAAATTAGAGTGTGACCAACCAGAGATGATGGGGAGGTGGCACACATGAAATCTGTTTCTGGACTCATTCTTTGCATACTTTTCGATAGTAGTGAGTTGACACATGCAACAATGGTCATTCTACCCGAAAATACAAAACGTGGGTTTTCCCACTTCCATCTTATGGGATTTCGCATGTTAAAGTTTGAAGCACCTGGGCATGGCTATGGGGTATCACACGAAAACCAAACTTATGCATTTGTGTTTTCTCACCAAATATAATATTTTCATACCACAAACTGCAATGAAATCTCAATTTTGAAAAATAAGCGGCGCGGTAATACAGCAGCAAGAATATCTAGTCGGAATTTTATGAAAGAGCACATTTTTTAATATGATCAATACAAACTCACCTAATTTGCATTTTTTTCAAGGGTATATCACTAGCTCCATCCACTTGAGGAATTTGGAAAACAGTGGCACTATCATTTTTCAAGTGACTGCGAATGATGGAATTTTCATCAATGTCTGGCATAGTTAAATCAAATAACTTCATCGGATCATCCTGATAAGAGAGGCACATTGAGAAAAATGAGATATCCAAATTTAAGTAGCTGGATGCAGTAAAACCATTTCATACCTCTTCTGCAATTAAAGTTCTGTCATGCCATTTTTCATCTTCCTCATCAGCTGTATCTTGAATTTCTAGAGGTTCCTCTGCAGAATGAAAAACAGTTTTGGAACGAGATGTTTGAGATCCCAAAATACTGTCATCATCAACAGCATTTGGCCGTGTATTGGCTAATGTCTCAAGAGCATCTAAGAGCTCAAGATCTTCAAAATCAACTGAAAACCAAGGCAAACAGTAAGTTCAGAGAAATGAAATAGTACCAACAACAGTACAGACACATATTGTTGAACATGAATATTTTAAAAGAAGACAAGCCAGGGTAAGAGGTGTAAACTTACAAGCTAAACTTCTCTCTAATGTTTGAGAAAGACGCTGACTGATGGAATGGTTCAAATCTTGAGCAATTTCTTCATCAACAATGGTATCCTCTAAATATGCATTTGAGTTCTCAAGATTTCTCGAGTTTTGTGGTTCAGCTACATGCAAGCTAACAAATGAAGCATCCAAAGCAGATGCATTAGGCGGTTCTTCAATGGCATATGAAACGTTCAGGCGAGGTCTGGGCTCTCCGGAGAGGGAACTGTCATCATTTGACTGAAAATTATCAGGATAAAAAATTATTTTCACAGATGACCAGCGGCTTAGGATCAAACAAGAATTAAAGAAAGTTTCCTGACAACTCTTCAAAGCAGGACAAACAACTTACTTGGGACGCACTTTCCAAAATTTCCTTCAGTCTCCTCAGATAAAACACTTCACTTGATGTTGGTTTGCAAGCAGGTCTTTGAGAATGCAAAGGGGGAATTTCGAGAGGAGAGCCCTCAGTTGTCAATCTTCTTCTATTTTCATCTTCCCAAATGGCAGTTAAGCCAGGGTTACTAATCTGACCACTTCCTACAGACACAATGAGACCGAAAAAAATTAACAAGAGGTATGTTTCGATTTTAAGTACACATATGATATAAATCTTCTCAAAAGGAGTAGAGGGAAAAAATGACATAAGGAAACACAAACCTTGAGAAGAAGGTCGGTTTAAAATGAAACTTGCAGAAACATCCACTTCAAACTGAGACAGACTCACAGGTGGGACAGATTCTGGTAAGATTAGTTCTTGAGGAATATCAGACACAAGATCTGGAGAAATACAAATAAAGATTAGTTCTTGAGGAATATCAGACACAAGATCTGGAGAAATACAAATAGAGTACAAGTGTACATGCTTCATAAAATTAAGAGAAAAGGTTGATAGAAGAATGAAAATACCTGTGTGATCTGTCCTACGGTACTTGACATGGCGAAAATCAACATAGCTCATTCCATACAGATTGAAATCGATAAAAAACTGAAGAATGTAAGGAACATGAGCTTCATGTGGTTGGAAAATCTTATTCAGAATGGCTCCATTCTAAAAATACAATGAATAACAGAACTGAAAAATAAATTTTAGAAAGGAAATAGTTTGGATGAAAAATAAGAATCTTACCTGTAGCAAATTCACAGCTTGCTTAACAACAGAGGGTTTGTAAAAGTAAATTTTCAAAAATTGGTGCTTTTTATGATGATATCCATAAAATGGTCTGAAAGGGAAAGGAGAGTTAGTCAACCCTCAACCATAATAATCCAATCACCCAGGAAAATGTTTTGATACTTACATTCCTGACACAAGAACAACTTTGAAGACATGTTGAGTATTAGAGGTGGAATACCCTGAGGCTATATTTATTGCTTTGTCTAAACTGGCAGCCAACTGGTATGATAACTTTAAATGTGGTTCAGAGCCATCATAAGGAATACATATGTATGGGAACACACCATGTACATGCACACATGCCTTTTCTCCTAAAAAAAAAATGAATGACAAAATCAAATTAATGACACATGAAACACAACTAACAACAGACACTACAAATATGAAAAATGAAGTACTGTACCTCTTGGAGTGGCACCAAATATTCTTATGACAGGAACTTGCTTGATTGAGGACCCCCGGAATTCAGAGTAACATATGTCCAGCTCTGGGATAGGGCTGTTCATATAATGATCCACCGACACAATCCTAACTCTGAACATGATTCAGTCACAATAATTCTCAACAAAGGACAAACTGCAACAAAAAAGAAAATAAAAAAAATAATCAGAACAGAGGTTTGTTGTTCATAACAAGGGAACACAACAATCTGGACAAGAAATCTTGTTTAATCACAATCGGATTTTTAAAAAAAATAGCAAGTTACATTTTAGAGTACCATACATCAACAAACATTCAGAACATAACATCACTGCAGAGAAATCATCTGAACAGTACAAACAACAAATGATGAAATATGGTACAAAATGTGATGATACATGAAGTCACAAATTCAAGTAGTGATGAAAAAAATGTGACATTAAAGTTAAATGCACAGATTAGGAATATAGAAACTTTCATAATATATCAACATCGTGTTTACATTTGTTTACACGGTCAAATTGGATCTAGTTGCGCACAACGCCATGGCATGCCATAATGGCAAGAGGCACAATTGACAAATACACCAAATAACCTCAAAAGTTAAATTTTCTCTCCAATTCATGCTAGATTGACAGTAGTAAATAATACAGCTCTTCTGGACGACACTTGCATGCTGTAGATATGATTGGGAGTACATTTCGGCGGCAAGGCACGAGGTTAAGTTCGGAGGGTAACAGTTATCTCTACCGAGACTATTTGCACGAGTCATTCCATGATTTGGCGGGGTTGAAAAGAGTTTCTAGTGCGCTATGTTACTAATTCTTACCGTGAGTATAAAATATAATTCGTCATTAATGATTTTACGGCTTCCCTTTGGCGCGATAGCATCGTGCAATCGAATCGTGCTCGTTCTAACAAAACCAAACACTTTTCACATGTTATAAAGGACGCATGCGCATGCGTTCTGACGCCGAAGTCGAAAATATTTCGTTCTAAGATCGCGATCATCTTTGAAACTGGTAACTTTTTCTTCAAACATTACATTTTTATCAGTAGTTGTGATATCGCGATCCAAGACTACGCTGATACTTGCAGTTACAAAGAATTTGAAGCTTGAATTACTACAACGCAGCATACACGACTTCAAGGATGTAGCTCTCTGAACCTACCTTTCCTAACGTTTGATAGGCAACTTAACAGCAGTTAAAAAATTACAGTTAAATCGTGCATTTTAACTGCATCTTCTTCAGTTTGACACAACGTCGTTGATACATTCACTTTTTAAACCAAGATGACGAACTTTCATCTGCAAAAGCACACAACAACTGGGCATTACAATCACGCTTGGATTGTCGAGTGTGGACTAACTGGGGCGGAAGAAATCGAAACGTGCGCTGAACCACGCTGAACTTGCTTCGATGTCTCAGGCACACTGACAACTATTTTTTATCTTGTTAATATAGGTTTGCTTCAAATTTATTTTTTTGCGCTGTACTTCACGTAATGAAATTAATTTCGCCATTAATTAATTGAGCAGCATTCATCATAATCATCACATCAACACAATCACACAAGTGCACACAAGACATGTATGAACTATTTACCTCGCTTGACAACTTTTTAAGATACTGTTCATTGCCAGCTTCAAAAAAATGACTGAGTTCCATCTGATTCTAGGTAAAGTGTACTCAATAATAATAAATTTACAATCTAACAAAATATTGTGAAAGATGTGGAAGGGATGAATGTTAAGTTCTCAGTAACTTGAATGAAGATAGAACTTTATTTGGGAGGAAAACTTGTTCTGTTAACAAACTGTAATGCACTAATTGGTATACATGATTTAGTACAATGTGAAATACAAAATACTGCAAAAGCAAAAGACAGAAGATAGCGTAAGGTAAATTAAAAGATGCCCATAATGAAAAGTGAATATATAAAATCTTGAACCATAGAGATGTTTGCTATAGATAATAGTAAATGCATAATAGTGCACCATTACATAACAATTATATTTCTTAAACACTAAAAACAAATAGCATAGAGTAAAAGAACAGTAAAATTTAAATTTCAGGAAGCTTGTCCTTCAACATACAAAAATTATAAACATACACTTACAACGACTTTGACATGCTGCTAAGTCCACAGCATAGTTTCATAAACTAACAAACCCATAAGAGCTAAAACAGGTACTAGACATCTTATGAACAGAAAACAAAGAAAAGCATGGTAAACAATCAAAATAATAGGGTAATATGTATAAAAGATAAGAAATATTTTAAATGAGCAAAACTTTTCTTTGATATAGACTTGTACCACAGCCACAGTCATGAAAAGTAGAAATATCCCATATAAAAATATTGAGCTACATTACCAAGATTAATTGGGCCACATAATAGAAGTCCATCATTATTCAAAGATGAGAAGAAACTCATAGAATCCCATATAGTTATCCTTGAATTACAATTCATTAACTCTTATGTTCCAACAACTATACAATGTTTAAGAAACGATCTTAAGATGTTTGTAAAACTAGCCCGATTTCAAGTCATCACAAGTTAGACCTAAGGAATGGCTTCATATACTTATGGAATGACTTGTTGACTGGTTCCTTGTTTAAGGGGCTCTTTTGTGATTCTTCAAATAAACGTTCGTACACCCGGCCATCCCATGCTCCAAGAGGAGATGCAAGTACTTCATCCCGAATATCAAATGAATCTACAATGCCCACCGCATTGGGGCGCAGCTTTGTCAAAAGCTGTTCCAACCACACCTGTAATCCATCCACATCTGCAGGAGATAAGTTTGAGAACTAGAAAAAAAAAAATCATAATCGAATTAAAAGTTGAGTAAAACTTTGAAATCAAAAAATTTAGTAAGCAGTTAAAGTCTTATATTACCATCAAGAAGTCTCCTTTATTTATCAACAACCAATACACGGCGTAGAGCTCTGAGAGCTGTGCCAAAACGGTTTGAAGTGGGCGAGAAACTGTCAGCTTTAAAACTGCTTCATAAAATTTCTCTACCATAAATGCACGACAGTGGGCCTATAGAGTAATAAGAAACAAAGGCAGAATCAGAGATTAATAATTGTAAGAGTTTCACATAAACACTGTAAATAATAGGAAGTGGATTAAACATACTATAGAGGCTGCAACCAGTTCAATTGAGGATTCGTTCCAAGCATCTTCTGGTGACATACCGCCTTTCGCTCGGCGCTCCATGTGTTCAGCAGCTGATTTTACTTTTCTGAGAACAAATACAACTAAGTATTTAATATTTGAAGTAATTAAGAAGTTAATAACCTTTTATTGCAAGACAGCATTATTTATGTTAATAGCATATGTTCAAAGAACTGACCCTGCCGCAACTTGGTAGTAGGCCCTCACAACACAATCCATGTTGTTTTCCCACATGGAACGGGGTTGACGCCAATCAGAGTAGAGATTTAAATACGCCACGGATGGTGTCAGCGTTTGACCACTTCGGGCCTGTTGCCAAGTCTTCATAAGGTATCTAAGCAAAAAGAAAAGAAAGAAAGTATGTTACTGCTCTTTTCAAGAACTTAATGAAAAGTAGTACAAATGTGTATGCTTACCGAGCAGTCTGCAGAAGAAGTACAGTGTTCTCCCCTTCATATGTGCAGGCAGCAGTAACCATTCCATAAGTGGCAGGCAAATTGCTGCATTTCATGTATCCATGACCCCCACAAGCCAGCCTGACAGTTTCAACAGCAGCAGCAGCATCACTTGTGCAAAGCGCTTTCAAGCAACAGGACATGGCATGAAGCTGAAAGTAGGAAATAAATCAATGATATCAAAAATTTACATTATAACAAAAGCTGTCACACAAGAGCCTTCGTCTTTCTCATATGCAACATGTTTTTCATATGAAATGCTTTACCTCTGGCAGCCTCTCTAGATCTCCCTGATCAAGTTCACTAGTCACAACATTGTACATATCCCAAATCCAGTTAGCTGAAAATTTCATAGCAAAACAAGCTGCAATGGCAGGTATAAGTTTGTATTGCTGAGTACGGTAGTCAAGAACTTGGGGTTCAGGAGCCCTAAGAAAGGAAAAAATAAAAATAAAACTTCAAAAAGTATGAGGAAATGCATTCAGTTTAAGTATTTGCATTAGAGCTGCAAAAAGTCATACCCAGCTTTCATTTCAGATTGATGTCGTACAGCACTGTAGCGTGTTGCGATTGTTACTGCTTTGGAGAGATAACTTGACATATCTTGACATATAACAACCCGCACAAACATCATCGTTCCATAGGTGAGTTTGTCACTTGGGGATTTCACATAAGTTCCATCCTGAAAACAATATTTAAAGATGATTGAGTCACAATTTATTATCTAGTTCTCCTCAAGTTAAAACTTGCTCAGATGCTTCAATATATAGTATTTGTTCTTCTTTGCTTACCTCTAGCACTTTGTTGTTTTTCATCAACATGTTTTCTCGAGAAATGCGAACTTGCTTAAATCCTAAATATCCATTATTGGTGGTGTTCATACCCAATTTGGCACCAATCTCGCCAACGATAATCCCTGGCAAGGGCATGTGTGTTTCTTCATCTCTTAGCTGTACAATGAAAGGATGAATACCATGACACTTGCCTTGAGTGTACAGCTGAGCAACCACAACAGCATAATTGGCAGTGTGTCCCACTGAAATGAATGCAAACTAATAAATAATCTGCACTATGAGAATTCAGATCATAATCATAAATTGATGATAGCTTTAAATAGTCGAAAATATGCTAAAACTTACAACCACCAGGCCACCATTTATATGAGGTGAGAGTAGGACTATTCAAAATGAATTCCTGAGTAGTTGGGTCATAAGTAGCTGTCGTTTCTAAACCACGAATAAAAGTACCATGACCAAGTTCAGTCTGGAAAAAAAAAAAGAAGACAAAAAGAACTTTTATGACTTGAATCGCACAACACAACTGATCAAAATAGACAAAGCAATTGATCACTGACCTGGGCATAAGTACCAATAATTTCAAGATTCCAGGCTCTTGAAATCCAATAAGCTTGCTGTTCTACAGTTCCTTGACCAGCAATGGTTGGTAAAAACATCACATAATGTAATGCCAAAGGATTTCCGTCCGCAATGATAGCGGATCCCAACATGCCACCAAGAAGTTGTCTGAAATATTAAGATAAAATTGTTAACCGTCCACGAACATTCATCAAACAATAAATAACTAAAGCACAACAGAAAAATATTCTGCAACAGAACATTCACATGAAAAGGTAACACAGAATAAAATAAATGGGCTGGCTAAAAATAAAATAAATGGGTGAAATTGCGCAGATTTACAAATTTGCAAGCACCAATTTTCTGGCCCTCTGGAATATTTCATATGTTTCATTACAGGTAAAGTAAACTTGAAAAGTAAACCTAAGCAAAAAAAAAAAAAATTCAAGCTATTGTTTTTCTGCCAGCTACCCTACTGCCATGAAAAATGAAAGGAAAATGTACAATTCTAATCACACATGTCTATCTAATACTCACTTAACTCTCTGTGCGACGGAATCAACAGGTGGTTCCCTACATGCAGTGAGAAACTCCATCAGTGAAAAGTATAGCAAAGTTAGTGGCGTGATATTAGTGCCGTGACATGCAAACAACAAAGAAAAGGACCAAAACACCAATCAGAAACTATAAACAAAAAGAAATGAGTGCAATGAAGCCACAGTAGAAGAATCGAAAGTGATATAATTGAGCTATGCACTTACAGAATCATAAGTTTTAAATCAAAAGAAAGCAGAAAAATAGCTTAAAGAGGTATAAAATAGAACAATCTATGTACAAAAATAGGGGGCTTAGAGGCAAATGACTACCAAGATTATGATATTGATACAGATATCGAACCACATTCAGACAAAAGAGTGTAAACCTAGCAACTCTATCTAGGCTATCATTTTACTCATTAATATGTTAAGTACACACTATATATACTATAAAATACTGTGGAAGTAATTAGCAAGTAATTTGGTGCAAGTTAAGAGACTAAGTCACAATAAAGAAACAAATTTTAGCCAGAAAATGGACAAGCACAAAAGTATGACCCAAATATGAAATGGAACAGCATTCTAGTGATTAAACACTTAATAAGGACAAGCGCATCAGTACCCTCCAAGCACCTAAAACTCATTTCTTACTCAAGTTGTAAAACATTAACAAATAAAGACATATACATCTCAGCTACATTTCATAGTATCAGTGAATATATCAAACTCACGAACATAATTATTGTTCCCAAATAACAGACAAGAAGCAAGAGGTGTTCGTCATAAATTTTCTGAACTTCTTAAAACTTATGCAGAAACAAAATATAGAAATACCTAAAGTTATCCATGCTTCCATGAGGCATCTCTTGAAGCTTTCTGAACATGTGACAGGCCTTACGAACAGCTTGTTCATACTGCTCTTGATGACTCAGATATTCCATTGGCACTTCATCCTTAAAAACTGGGTCCGATAAAAAATACTCCTCTGGAAAAAAAAGTGTACATCAGCAACGCATGAGAATAGTCTTGCGATACATTTGTGGATGTTTGCGTAAGGCAGAAATAGCAATACAAGATACAAATAGCTTAAGAATTTGGCATTTTCAATTTTTTTAAGATTAACGCAATGAATGATGATGCTTGTTGGGACAGTTGTAACATACAATTTCATGAATAGGACAGTAACAGGTTGAATGTTTGCACCCCTAGCAATTTAAGAATTATGTCACTTGAATGGCATGATGTCATCAAGATATCAATATTTTTAGGACTTACCTCTTTCTCTTCTTTCGGCTGTCTTCAGATCACCGCCGTCAAGTAAGTGGGTTAATTCCAAGGTGTTAAATGTACATTTCTGTCGTTCCCTGATCAAATCTTCGTTCACGGGACCGCACTTCTCAGGCACCATTTTTAGAGTTTAATTCGGGCACCTGACACGAAAGTCGGTTGGGTACTCAGGGGTACTCACTGCCTCTTTACTTCAACAACGCAGCAACGGAACGCAAGCTTCGTCTCCAAGTCCAATCTTACATCACATCCCAAGTTGTCCAAAGTTCTCTTTTCAGCGCTCAGCTGCTCTCTTGCTTTTGCGCCTTCAAGTGTTGTGACGTGACCAGTTGAAGAGTGCACATTCATTCAAAATAATTAGGTTAAGGAGTACTAAACAAGATGAAGTGACACGAGGAGACATATTTGTTGTCATCGTGCTGAACCGAAAATATGTTCCATTCGCGAGGACATCATGAACGAAATCAAAAGAAAGTATGTATAAAGTTCGTTTTCTTTAAATGTATTCTGAGTTCTGTCCTTTATATTTTTCATAATTAGGTCAAAATCAGTGACGCCAATTGCCAAAATGCGCGGAAGTAATACAAGACATTCATTAGTGGTATTACAGTTGTTCTTGTTTAAGGTGCTCTTACAATCAACTCATCCGCTCATCTACTCATGCAGCTCATCTCGTCCGCTCATGACTCATATCTTGGCCACTAATGCGAAATAACTCGTCGGTCGGGTAGTGGAGCGCAGTACACTGATCGGCCACATCAAAATACGAGTCTGGGTAAGAAATTTTTTGTAAATTCTTGACGAATCAATTATATATTAGTAAAATAACACGAATTCCAGATGCTTCCTCCCCTGTGACAC
>CABIKL010002522.1:0-12454 GCA_902196195.1 Aptinothrips rufus
TGTCTGTACCATCCTGTTGATTCCCGGAATACATGCCTGAAGCTGAAGTAGTGCGACCATCTCTCGACCATCCTCGAGCACAAACCCCTGCTCGAAATCCCCGATAGGCCCTAACAGCATGGACAGTAAGTATTAGGCCAATCAATGGCCCCACTGTAAGAAATTACTGCCGGTACAAGATTCCAGTAATACGGCACTCTTGAACTGTTATACAGCGCATTGGACTTAATAGTCACCGTAACCCAGACTGTAAGTTACGGTGTTATCAGTCCTTTCTCCGCCGGTTTACAGGATAATTCTCAGCAAATCGGCTTTATTTTGGCCGTATGACAATTTAGTCGTATCGTATTACAGTCACTACCGTAAACAATTTCCACGTAATTCGCAAAAACGAGGAATGATGGAAACTCAGTTAACATCACTCCTCGTTGGCTCGGTGCAGTCTAAGAGAAGTGGCTAGGACGCCAGACACGAGGAGTGATGTTAAGTGAGTTTCCATCATTCCTCGTTTTTGCAAATAACGTGGAAATTGCTTACGATAGCGACTGTATTACAATACGTCTTAACAGTTGTGGGGTCAAAATATAGCCGATTTGCTGAGAATTATTATACTGTAAAACGGTGGAAAAAGGACTAATGACACCGTACCTTACGGGTCCGGTAAGGCAACAATTAAGAATGATCGCTCTGTATTACAGTTAAGACTGCCATAATACTGGAAACAACGCATCACTCCGTCGACTACGGTAGTAATTTCTTACAGTGCCTAGGAACGAAATTTGATCTCCAGCATACGTTTCAACGAAGTCCAATGACCTCAAGTACGGCGACAAGCTTAAGGTTTTCATTTTGCTCGCATTTTGAGGTACTAACACTGCTGACATATATTCATAACGTACTTATAAGTCAGTTATGAACCAATTTACAGAACTCAATCGTAGAAATGTTGTGGTATTCCACAACGCTGTATTACCGCGATAGTCACTTAAAAATTCGTAACTTTGATATGAGAATGTTGGATGATAACGTTTTGGAAATGATTAGCTCACTTGTCGTGAATGTTCACTCCGTGGCTGAGCATCCTCTGTTATGTTTTTTAATAATGCAACACCTGGCACTCGCGTTCAGGTTGTGAAAATTTGTGAAATTCTGTTTGCACAAGTTTAACTTTCTTCCGGCTTATAGATTTTGGTGTAGATCAATCATTTTTGTTTCCAGAACATTAAAAACAAAGCACTTCGCAGCAGACTACACAAATCATACCTATTTAACAAGAACGAGCTCACCTAATTCAGAATACTGGAATTTACCTTCAACATTGCGATTTATATCCTCTACGGGTAATGGAGATGCAGGCTCGAGCTCAGAAATATGACATGAATCAAGCAATTTCGATACGAAAATGAAAGCTGAATGTTTCAGAGTCCATTTGGCTCAATTTTTCATGAGGTTGAGTTTTCAGTAGCCTTGTCTGTGAGGCCTTCCAGCACATCACCACTGTCATTTCTACCCCGGCATCACTGCTGACTAGGGACCTTCCCTCCTCCAAATCATGCGATCCTGGTACTTCACAGACCAAATTCACCGAAATACAGGGCACAGAAACATTTTCTTTATCGCTCACAGTTTGCTAAGTCAGGCGTGATCTCATACCCGTGAGAGCAACTCCAGCGACGTGTCCTAATTGAGACAAAAAATTTGGACAAAAGTGTCTAACACGTCTATTTGTTGAACAATTTATTAAGACCGAATACATTGTTTATCATCACAACAGAACATCCATTCCGATTCCTAGAAATTTTCCAAGGCCTCGCGCTCCCCGCTGCTCCATCGCCGAACCTGTGAAATAAGGTCGTTAGTTTCTCGGCAACCCAAATCTATGGGGCGATCTTGAGCCAAATCCGTACTGATAAAACTACAGGGTAATAATTGATACGCACCAAGAACACTTCTTAGAAGTGAAACTTCTCTCTTCAAAACAGTAGCCATACACTTATGTGCTGCTTATCGCCTACAGAAAAGCATTTAGTCTTAAAGCATACTTTTATGACGTGTGCTGCTGATACTATTTTATTTTTTGAAAGTGTATTTTAACGAAGTACACTTTATAAACGCATAGAGTAATGACCCTATTTTGGGCCACTGGCCCTAATTCGAGCCACCCACTTTTAACTCCTTGCAGGCTACTTCAGGTCCTAGGCGACCAAAAAATTAAACAGTTTACAATGTCAACTTTTAAATACCCGTGTCGTTTTGAATCGAGAGTTGCCAGCAATTGATTTTAAGGGAGTGGCCCGAATTGGGGCAAGTGGCCCGAAATAGGGCCACTATTCTACAAATACGCTTTTGCTTTTGCCTTAATCAGCCAGCCCGTCGGTCAGCTCCGGCTCCAGTCTCCGTCGCCTCGCTCGGGAAAGAGTAAAAAGCAGCAGCCCATGTTGCAGGAAGCCGGTCCACTGTGCGGCCGGGGGAGTCGCTGCTGCTGGACCTGCCGGGCTGCCGTGTCCCTGCGTACGAGGCGCTCAGCGATGAGGTCAGGGGCTACGTGGAGGACTTCCCCGCCGTGGAGTGCGCCAACCCGAAGCCACTGGTGCGCTCCAACGACACGGCCGTGTTCCTGGACAGACAGCACATCCCGTCCTACAACGCGACCAGCGTGGCCTGCTGCTACACCGGCATGTGGCTGGGCGGCGGTCCCACCTGGAAGGATAGCGGCCAGAACGTGCCACTCCGGGACAACCGCGTCTGGCAGAATGAGATCAAGTAAGTCCCTGGGGGTGGCGGAAAGAGCCACCCAGGGAAATGGTTTCTAGATTCTTGAAAGGTGTTCTTGATTCTATGCAATTTTGCATAAAGTGATACCTCCTAGCTATACACACGTACTTCTGGCACCTCTAAGAAAACTCACGTACTTTTGGCACCTCTGTCAAAAAGCACGCAGTTCCCTATTACCTACAATGGGAACTGCGTGAGTTTTGAGAGAGGTGCCAAAAGTACGTGAGTTTTGCTGGACGTGCCAGAAGTACGTGTTTTGCTAGGAGGTATCGAAGTAACGCTGTATTTTATTTTTTTTTAATTTTTTTTTGGAACTACGCAGATATCGTAATATGATATAATGCATCACTTTTCTTGAAATAAGTTCAAAACATGCACCATGGTAAGAAAAGTTGTGTCAAAACAACAATTTTTCTTGATTCAATGCATTGCATATTTGGGCTTACATCAAGAATAAAAGTGCTTCATATTTTTTAGGAATACGTTTCTCTGGGTAAGGCGTCCTTAGCGGAAGATGAACGTTTCAAGGCCTTCAATGAGTGGCAATTTTGGGCGGGATGTGAAGATGAACGTGGTGTTGGATATCACTGTGCGGTGCCTGATCTACTTACGAATGTATCGAGACCACCTGCTTGATTTTAGCAAACTGCCGACTTTTTGAAACTGGCTGAGCGCTTATTCAAACTAGCAGCAGAGGAAAGAAACGTTGTTTGTGTGCGTTGCTGTTCAAGATGGCTTCCGTATCAGTCGATATACAGCCAAGCGATTAAAATTACATTAACTCTCACACCTACTCGTGAACACTCGCTCTTCAGTTGGTGCCACACACCAAAATGTTGCCCCTGCACATCAGCCTTTCTTCTTCTTCTTCTTTTTTTAATTTTATTTTTTTATTTTATTTTTTCCCTGCACCGAGAAATCATTAGTGCGACATCAGCGAACGAATATCATCAAGCGGATAATTGGGACAAGTCAGCAATGCGACGCTGGAATAATTATGATATCAGAAAAGTTACATCATTGTATTCTCTTCCAGGTCGGAAGCTGAGTGTTCTGAGAGATTCACTCTTGAGTGCAGTCTCCTGACATGTGAGCGTGGTCTGACGTTTACTGCGATAAGGCAACTTTTCGCGCTACAGCCGTTGGTGATCTCAGTTTTATCATCTACTTAATGGTTCTCTTGCTACGGCCAAAAGTTGAAATTTGGTTGGAGACATCAACGCACGAGCATGAATGGAAATTCTGATATCTCATTAGTGATGTCGATGTCAGTGAGGTAACATTTTAGTCAGTGAACCCTCTCTGATGTTGGAAGAATGATAATGCATGTCACTTCACTGATATTGATGTCATTGTTGTGACGAAAGCGTTGCCTTACCGATATCAGCGAGAGCAATGGTCCAAGTAACATTGTGATGATATCGTCAATCAGATGTATGAAATTTCGTAGATATCGCCAAGAGATGCTGATGTCACCTTGTTGACACTCGGTGCAGAGTAGTGCGGATGCACGCTTCAATTATTTTGGTTCGCGATTTGTCGAGGGGTCAGTCAGTCGGTCATGTAATCATGTATATGAAATTTCGGTATTTCTGCCAGAAACATTGATATTTAAAATCGCTTTCGAAAATTATTGAGTATTACCTGAGCTATTCAGTATTGAAATCGTCATAGACTAAACATACCAAAAACACTAACATTTAATCTCACTCTTTGACGTTATTGCTTTAAGCCCAACGCAAGCACTGTGATCATGTAATCCTGCGTAGAAGATACGTATTTTGGTCCAGTTACTGACCCCTCGCTCTTCGCTGTTTCTGGATTAGATATATAAACCTCGCTGACATTTCTAATTGATGGAAATGTGGACACAGAGTGTAAGGCACGAGCACACAGACGATTTTGTATAAAATACTGCTTGAGTCTAAAAACTAACGTCAGGTTCAATTAGTAATGGATGTCCGTAATACCACACTGTCAAGATTTGTCTCGTTTAGGAACGAAAATTTCATTAAAATTTTACGAAGCAATACAATCGTTACAACACAAAGATCTCTTCGTAAATTAACGATATTTGATCGAAAGTTAAATTTTACAAACGAAAATAATCGCTTCAAAACAAAGGTTTCATCGTAAATTAACATTTGATGGAAATTTCGTTAGACTCTAACATCTTATTGAGTCTATCGCGCTCTAATTCTGACACATTGACAGCAGTTTTTTGTACCGTATAGTCTTTCGGAGGACTGTTTAGCTGAACTCTTAACTGCTCAATACAACACCAACAACACCATGGTAAAAAAATATCTCGAAATGTCGTTTAAAAGTGAAAAATCTTTAATGTATTTCTTTTGGTGTGATATTTCGTTTCAGAACGACTTTTCTTGACATAGCGTAATGGCGATTTTGACTGTGGTCCACAGGTTTGCCAACAAATGCGTTTACTTCGAGGAGTCTGCGGAGGTGCCCTTCGAGTTCATCCGAGTCACGTGCAACTCCGAGAAGGGCAGCGAGGTCTACAAGGACTACCACGGCTTTGTGCCGGTCAAGAAGTCGGCCCCGAAGGAGCAGGTCTCGGAGCACGCGCTGAGCGTGCTCATCCTCGGCATTGACTCGCTGTCCCGCCTCAACATGATACGCAAGATGCCTCGCACACGCGCGCTGCTCGACAAGCTGGGCGCCGTAGAGATGCTGGGCTTCAACAAGATCGAGGACAACACGTTCCCCAACCTGGTGCCCATGCTCACCAACCACAGCATCCCCGAGCTGAGGCGCCTGTGCTGGCCGGACAACTCGGCGCACTTCGACCGCTGCCCCTTCGTGTGGCAGCGTTTCAACGAGGAGGGCTACCTCACCATGTTCGCAGAGGACACGGCCTACATGGGCCTGTTCCTGCACCTCAAGAAGGGCTTCGTCAGGCAGCCCACGGACTACGACGCCCGCCCGCTCATGTACCTGGGCGAGAAGGAGCTGGCGCGGGGCGGCGGCGTCACCGCCCAGTACTGCATCGGCCAGCGCCGCCAGATCGAGGTGCTCTTCGACTACAGCGCCAAGTTCCTGCGCGCCATGCAGGCCGCGAGCCGCAAGTTCTTCGCGCTGGTCTGGGGAACCTCGCTCTCTCACGACCTGCTGAACCAGCCCGACGAGGCGGACGCCATGTACGAGCAGCTCCTCGAGGACATGGCGGACTCGGGCCTGCTCAACAAGACCGCGCTCATCTTCATGAGCGACCACGGGCTGCGCTTCGGCGACATCCTGTCGACGAGCCAGGGCCACCACGAGAACCTCATGCCCGTCATGAGCTTCGTGCTGCCCGAGTGGGCGAGGAAACGCTACCCGCTGGCCATGAGCAATCTGGAGAGCAACCGACGCCGCCTGATCACAGTGTACGACCTGCACGCCACGTTCTACAACTTCATGGACCTGCGATCCCTGGAGGAGGCATCCCTGCTCGAACAGGCCGTCGGCACCACCAACTCCCCACGCAGCGTCAGCCTGTTCTCGCCCATTTCCGGATCGCGGACCTGCAGCGACGCGGGCATTCCAGAGAACTATTGCGCGTGCCAGCGGCTGTCCATCGCTGATCTTAAGTCTCCTGGGTACGTGAATTTTTCTAACAAATATTGAAAAATGTTCAATTTTTTACGTGAATTTTTCTAACAAATATTGAAAAATGTTCAATTTTTCACGCGAATTTTTCTAACAAATATTGAAAAATGTTCAATATTCCACGTGAATTTTTCTAACAAATATTGAAAAATGTTCAATTTTTCACGTGAATTTTTCTAACAAATATTGAAAAATGTTCAATATTTCACGTGAATTTTTCTAACAAATATTGAAAAATGTTCAATTTGATTAGCATCACGACGAAAAATTCGCACAAAAGAGAATATTTTGGCGTGTAATGTGTGTCGATTATGTTAACGATTGTGCTTAACACATTTACAGAAGCATAACATCACGTAACCGTACCCGTTACAGCTTATTCACGACCGATTCAATTTCGGTTACGTTCCCTCCCGTCGGCGTTTGGATTACTCTGTGAAATCCTGGGAAGCCTACAGCGGCAATCGTTTCTAGTCTTAGTATCACACTAGTGGATACTTTTTTATTTGTAATCAATCGCCGGGTAACTTTTGTGTTACGCCGTGCTCGCTCTGGTTTCCTTCGTGTGTGCTCTGCTGTCACGAAAGTGCAAAGTTCTTTTCTTCATCTCGTCTTGGTTATCTTGGTTACTGAACTCTATACTCACTCAATTTGTCTCTGAATCGTAGTCAGATTTGACATTTGACCCTATTACATGACCTTTGAGGACCAGCACTACTGTGCTCTAGTCCGTTGCTGTGCTGGCTAGTGTAGTTGTTCGCGGAAAACGCGAGAGGCCGAAGCGTTCGCAACGCGTCTGGCCCGGCTCGATAATAATGAAGTTGAGGCCTACACAGAAGTTATTTTCAGAGACAAAGAAGCAAAGTAAATCAAAACAGAGCTTCGAATAACTAAAAACGGTTACATTTCACTACACGTTCCAGATCATGTTCCCAACCTGATTCATCAAAAAAATTTAATTTTGAAAATTTGGTGTGAAGAACAATTTTTCATTAAAATTTTTAATTTTTCCGTGAAAAACCTTGACGCTTCGGACTCTACTTTCTACTCTCCAACCGACAGCTAATGCTTCAATGGAGTACTTTAAAGGAGCTCAGGGAAGAATTGTGGGGAACATAACGACGCAGTATTGGAAGGGCGGTTCTGCTGCAGCTCCCAACCTCTCCTCTCGCCGTGTTGTTCTGTTCTTCAATCTTTACAAGTCAGCTATAAGCTTATCTCAAGTACCCTGTACTTTTAGCCCTGTCATCATCCCCAATCGTCTATATTCTACCCAAAACCGGCTGCCTCTCGATACCAATTTGGAAGTGGTCATTTTCTGCTTTCTGCTCTAAACGATGATGCAGTAGGGGGCGGGGCGGGCAGGTGGGGCAGGATGTGCGTAAGTTCACTTCCAGAATGGTAATAAAATGGCGTTTTATCCGTGGTCCGTCCTGCCCCCTCTGTCCCACTCTCCCCTGGAATGCTCAAGTTACTGAAAACGATTTTCTCTGCTATGACAGAGGCCTTTCGCTTTTAGAAAATTTGAGCCACACTGATCAATTTTGATGGTAATATCGAAATTTTTTAGACTTCAGGTTATAAGTTTTCTACTTATATTGCCAACATTGTTAGAGTTCACATTTTTTTGACCAATGTAAGTAGGCCAAATTTATCACAGGTTTTTGCTGTGTGTTTGAGGTATGAACGAAACACCTCCGTCTTGCTATCCCTTACTTTGGAGCCCGCGGCCAGCAGGAATCAAGGAATCATTCATGCATACGCATTCTAGCTTTCCTTACCATGTCAGCCGTCTGGCAAACTTTCAAATTGCAACTTGCAGTATAACAGTCTTGCCAAGCTAAAACCAAGGAGTGAGACTCCTCTCTAAAAAGTTAGGATGATAAACCATGACCATTTGCACCGTTATAGAGTAATGGCCCTATTTCGGGGCACTGGCCCTATTTCGGGCCAATGACCCTAATTCGAGCCGCCCCCTTTAAACTATTTGCAGGCTACTTCAGATCTTAGGCGAAAAAAAAATTAAACAGTTTACAAAGTGAACTTTTAAATTTTCGTGTCGTTTGGAATCGAGAGTTGCCAGCAAATGATTTTAAGGGGGTGGCTCGAATTAGGGCCAGTGGCCCAAAATTGGGCCAGTACTCTAACAGGTTGTCGTTGCAGGGTGCAGCGCGCGGCGCAGTTCGTGGTGCAGCAGGTGAACGCGCTGCTCGCGGGCCAGCCCCCAGGGGAGGTGGGCTGCTCGCCGCTGTCTCTGGGCGCCGTGCTGCGGGCCGAGCGGGGCTCGTCGCAGTCCAAGGACATCAAGAGGGCGGCCCGCGAGGACGAGTACTTCGTCAACCTGCGCACGGAGCCCGGCGGAGCGCTCCTCTCCGCCACAGTCCGCCACCACCTCGAGTCCGACAGGATGAGGCTGGCGGGCTCCGTGAGCCGCCTCAACGCGTACCTCAACACCAGCTGGTGCACCGCCTCGGCCCCCCTCAGGCCCTTGTGTCATTGCAGCTCCCCTCCTCCTGGCTCAAGTGCTAAATGAGGAAAACATTAGGGCAAACGATACAGTTCCTAGCGGCACACGTCAAAACAGATTGACGAGAATGTGAATGTTTCGAAGACGTGCGGGTAGAGAGAACCTGTGCAGACTTTTGACAGCTGATGTATAGCCATTCGCTTACTTGTTTCTTACTTCATCGAGGGTTGCTTTTCCCATGCTTCTCTCAGAGGGTGCAGACAGCTGATAATGAGCTATTGTCGGGGTGCACGGACGCGGTTGTAGTAAGAAGGTGTCGATATTCAGAAAACACAATCTTTGTTGACGCAGTTTATTTGTAAAGGATTTCCAGCAGGAAATATGGATAAAGATCAATGTAATTCTGTATATACTTGGTGTTACAGTTGCCTAATGTATTGGAGCCCTTTGGCTCTGCATTTTTCAGTTCCTGTTATGAATTTGAAGGTCTGACTGGTGATATACGAAATCATGCACACGGTTCAGTTTATGCGCGATCCCAATTATCCTCGAACATTCCTCTATTTATGAAACTACCAGAAATTGTTCATTATCTTAAGCAACATTTCGCAAAAGATTAGTTGTACTAATACAAAAAGATATAGAAAAGAGTAGCAATCATAGAACTTATGTTTCAAAATTCATATTCATTTAGACGGTATTCTAAGATCACAATTGTACCTGAATGGTAGTCAAATGCTTTGAGTAATCATATGTATGAAAGTGTGTTTAGTTTTCTCAATGTTAAGTCTTATGGTGTTCTGAGAAGCAGAAACTGCTCTAATTTTGAGATGTATCCTGTCAGTAATAACTATCAATATGAGTTCTGTGAATACATTTTTTCAAGTAAACCAGTGTGTATGGTCAGATAATTGCTTCTGTGATGAGCAGCTTTATGCTCTGATCTCAATTGTTGTAACGCTTTTGAAACAAACGAATCCACCCATTCCATTTCTCACGTTCAGGACTGTGCTCCCAACTGTGTTGCTATCGGCGCGTTGAAGAGGTTGCCTACCCGCCAGGCGCTCCCTGCGCGGGGCGCATCTACTGACCACTGTTTCTGTGTATTAGTCTACCCAATTGAATGCAACAAATAACTGAGTATTAGATTGAAATGTGCTGCAAAACGTAATGTGCCTGAATTTGAAAAACATTGGCTTTAGTGGTTAACCCGGCTAACCAATAAAATTCCCGCCAGGATCTCTGGGTTTTAAGACACTTCTTACAATGTGACGACTTAAGGTTGCATGTTCTAAAGCAATATTTGATAGGATGGGAGCTTTTATAATATAAGCTGTTTTCTAACTTAAAAATGACAAAAGCATTAATCCTCTGTCTTGGAAGATACTCATTATGACGACTCTTAATATTCATGTTTCTTTTTCGAATCGCAAACGGAGCTGCTGGTATTAAAGCCTTGTTTGGTTGGTACTAGTACTCGGATTCTCTGTAGACATAAACTAAATAGGCTCACTTTCATACATGGATTACGGATTGCCACGAATAAGTGTATTCTATAGCGTCTCGCTTATTCGACGTACCGTCAGATGCCCTAATTCCGGACTGGTGCCCTAATTCCGGACAAAATGCAGATCTTTGCCAAATTTAACGCGAAATGTGTAATTTTTGAGCTAGCTGAAATCCGAAAAAAGCACTGTGTAGGTAAATTGGAGGCGAACGACATTGTTAGGTCACATTTTACGTACGACGTTTCCTCTGCCTGCCAGTAGGTCACAAACATTCAAAATTGTCATTTTGAAGATGTCCCTTTTTCCGTTACTTGAACACACCGTTTTGGCTCGTAGGTGCCATGAGTGCCCCCAAAAAACGCTTTCGTTATGTGATTGTATGATCTTTCAACTGCAGTATGGCGTCTCGTAATCTCATTTAAGTCGCTTTAATGTGTATTGTACATAAACTTTTTCTGAATTTTACATAAAATTGGTATATAAAAAGTTTAAAAATAATACGAGGAATATTAAGTACGTTACTATACAGGTAAGAAACAGCAGGATACCTTCAAAAGAGAAGCAAACACATACACAAAAAAATATATAAAAGAAATATGGCTTCCCTCGTCCTCGGCAAATGAAGGAAAGGCCAGGATAACACTAAAATTCCTTAGTTTAAAGGAAAATATCAGACAAACCATCAATAGAGAATAACGGTTAGGTACGCCACTTTTTAAAGCCTGATGACAAGTAATCGCGAAAACGGCACGAAATAGATTCATAGAGGCAAGACAGTTAATCACCTGTATACTTTACCTTTCCTTTTCCGATAAACTTGTGAGGGACAATTTTATTTGATATTTTCTGCCACCAGTTGGCCTAGGGATTGGCCGTATCCAGATTCTTCCTGCTCGGGTCTTTCGAAACAAATACTCGGAAACGCGTACGAGTGTATGTGAGATTCTATAGCGTCTCGCTTATTCGACGTATTTTTTATGCTACACTATGCCGGATTTATTCCACGGTGCGTAACGTGCCATTTAATCGAGTCCTATAAACTTAACATCAAAATTCATGAAGTTGTGCTTAAAATTAAGTAAATTTGGTCCCCTTTTAAAAATTATTTAGGGTCATTCTTGACCTTTGTGTTCAAAATTAAGTAAATTTGGTCTCCTTTTAAAAATTATTTTGGGCTCAATCTTAACCTTTGTTTTTGCGGAATAATGAATTATACAAAATCTCGAACAGCTAACCTGCTAAGCGTTAATGGAGAACACAGACTTTTCCAGTTCTCTCGCAGATTGCGATACCAAATTTAAATGAGAACCCTCATATTTTTAAATAAGCACGTAAAATATCGTTCGTTTTTTGTTATCATGTTTGATGAGAAAGGAGACAGCTCAATTCGCCATACTGTTACATAGGAAGAGGCATATTTTTTTTCTGTCACCTTTGACACCAATTGCTCTGCGGAAATTTGTTGCAGTTCCGTTCTAAACGCTTACCAGAAATTTTCTCAGGATCGGTATAAAGTTATTGAAACATAGTTGGCTAGTCTTTTGATGCACTACTTTGCCGTCTTGAAAGATCGAATACAGCACGCCGGATTTGATCGTCCGTTCTAGTGCGTATGATCTTCAGGTCCAGGTGGCTCAGAATGCAGTGCGCGTCAGTTACAACTTACTAAGAATCGTTTTCACTTCTTGGAGTTTTAAGGCGTGCGTTCCTATTGACCAAAGTTCTTCCTGTGTTTGCCATTCCAGGCTGGAAAGGTCAAAGGTCGCATATCTTCTTTGTCATGCTTTTAAAACATTTAAAGGCTGGTCCTATTTTTTAAAAAGTATTTGTCACTATTCACATAACACACTTTGCGGCAGCATTGTCATAAGTAGATTACAAATTTATCACGCAGTGCAGTGCAATGCACCAGAACGTTTTGCCATTCACACAACATCTATATTACCACCAAAAATTACACAATCACGACTATTACTACTAATGAACACAGAACACTGAAACACACCACGCTTACTTTTTAGTTGCCATGCTCTCTTCTCACATCAGTCATTAATACGGAACACAGAACACGAGGTGAAAAACTACAAATCATAAT
>CABIKL010002523.1:0-12451 GCA_902196195.1 Aptinothrips rufus
CGTTGCCGGCCGTGCGGCGGCCGAGCCGAAGTTACGCTCGGCGCGCTACGCAGCTCGCCTCCGGCTCCGCACTAGCGCATCCTAGCGGTTGGGCGGTGAATCAACTCGTCACGAAACTGGACTCAGGTCAGCTGCCGCCGTGCCGCCACCGTCCCTCTCTCCACCGTGGTCAATAGGCTACCTGGGCCGGTACCACTTTGGAGTACCATATTGCCAGCCAAGTGCGACACAGATGCTTCAATCCCAGTAATTTTACCACAGATCGCATACGGTACTACGAACAAAAGAAGAGCCAAAGTTCACACAACAGGAAAGCCGCAAAGAGCAGATAGTAGCAATAGCCTCTGCGATGTTTGCAGTGAGGGCATTATGTTGAGCGTGAGAAACAGAGTATCACCGAAGAATCAGGCAGGAGGAGAGTAACTAGATGGTTACCTGTGTGCTGCATGCACGGCGACGCTAGGACCTTTCCGGAGAACCCTATCCTTGTTGCAGTGGAATCCACACAGGACCACACCACGGAGTTCCTCCTCAAGAAGCCCAAGCGGAAGAGAACAAATGGAAACGGCAAGAGGGAAGACGGACGGTTCCAGCTGCTCCGCCGCGTGGTTTTGTTCTTCATACTTTCGCTGTGGGCTTCTGTGAGGTACCCTCTCAGTTTACAGATGGATACAGACGATATACAACGGTAAAGTAATGATCTCCTGTGGACTGGCACAATCACGAGTGTGAGAGGCAGGGAGAGAGAACTCACTGATAGAGTACTTGGCAGGCATGGGGTGAAGCAACAGCGTCAGAGGTAGTATTCTCTGATGCCGCGCTGTGATGACACTACCTCCTTACCCCTTGCCCTTGGTTGTGTACATACTTCGGCTTGTTCGCAGTTCTGGTTCGGGAGTGTTTGAAAAACCCTATTAATGTAAGACTGCGTGTAGAAAATTAAGCGCCCACTTTAGCGCAGGCGAGTGCGAGTACATGTCTTGTGTGGAATGTTGTCGTGACGGTGCTTCTCCCCTATCTGACCCACTTCATTCTTCATTCTTGAGTTTGTGCAGGTCGGGCTGCCATCTGGCCTTGCAGCGGTCCCAGACTCATGTCTGGTGGGCTTGAACCTTCTTCTATCTCGTACACTTCAGTTTTTGAGTGCAATAGGGTATTCCAATGATAGCCAGACCGGAAACAAGAAGAACAAAACGACAGGGCGAGCGGGGGAGCGGGGAGCTGCAGCGGGAATACTCCTCGTCCCCCCCCCCCCCCTTTTGCCGTGTCGTTTTGTTTTTCTTATTTCCGGTCTGGCTATCAATGGAATACCCTATTGCTATTTCCTATGGTACTTCTGTACGATGACACCGGAACAACGATCAACAAGACGACTGCCACTGGCAAAGCAAGAGGAGAGGAAGAGCTACGCGCGCGTGATAACCCGCCTCCGCATTTGCCCTGTCGGTGGCAGTCGTCTTCGTGCTGTGCTTCATTCTTCCGGTTCAGACCTTTTTTGGACCACCCAAGAGGGTAGTCCGGAGATAGCCAATACGGAAGTTGAGAAGAAGTCAAGACCTAAAGCGGAAATGCGCGCGTTTGTGGAAAGGAAGGATTCGGTATGGGGAACTGGACGCGCGTAGAATGTCTGTACGTGTACTTTTCGTTTGCAAAAAGTGTCGAGATACAGCCCATGGGTTTGAAACTTAACGGTCTTACTGACACAGCTACTAAATGTAATTTCAAACCATCATAAACAACTTTTCTACTTAAGGAAACAATAGGGTACTTCAAAGAAGCCCAGAACGGAAGTGTGAAGAAGAAAACGACGCGGCGAGAAGGGGAGCGGGGAGCTGCAGCCAGGGCCAGGAAACTTCAGGCGAGGGGGGATTGGCACAAGCGAGTTGCCGGAAACAAAAAACAACCTTGCGCACGAAAGTCACTACAGCTCGACCAATCACAGCGCGGTGCATAGTGACATTTTGGTTTCAACAGTTGAATTTGTCTCCGGGAACCCCCCCTTGGTGACTTTCCCCCCGCAGTCCGCAGTTCGGCTTTCGTCTGGACGGCACGGCGCTGACTGTTTTGTTTGTTGGTTAGATTTTTAGCAGTCATGGCTTCTGTTTTGTGCCCAGAATTTTCTCCTCCTGGATTTTCTTTCGAGAATCATCAGAGGTATTTGTCTTTCACTTAACACTGTACGAAATATTTAACTCATTAACTTGTAAGAATCGTCACTCAAATATTAACGTAGCTCTGGACTGGATGAAAGCTGCTATGTCATGTAATTTTGTTAACATTCGAGAAAAACGTTTGACTTAGATTTTTAGTCTTCCTAATGATATGACGCGTCGACGCATTCTCATTGCAACAATTCTTTCTCAAGTCGAGACTATATCTCTGTGAACCTGTAGCAATACATATCGGTGACGGAGTTAGGTTATGGTACATACTGAGACGCATATATTTGTTTCTGACGACTCATGTTTCTATGTAATTTTTAGCGATACCATATGAGCGTATTAGAGGTGTTTCTTTCTTTTTCCAATTTTCACATGCCTCACTGACATTAATAATTCCACCTCTGTACTGATGAATTCGCTCTATCTCTTTCCCTCTCTTAGGAATGCCTTTCTGATCAACAAAGGCTTTCCTGCTCCTAAGGCAACTAAAACTGGTACTACGATTGTTGGAGTAGTATACAAGGATGGAGTGGTGCTGGGAGCTGATACCCGAGCCACTGAACACTACATCGTTGCCGATAAAACCTGTGAGAAAATTCATTACTTGGCACCCAACATGTAGTAAGTATCACTCTTACTAGTTATTCATCAAAATTGAATTATTCTCCATAGTTTCTTTTATTTTAATATTATTGTATATTTTTCTTACTCCTGTGTCTGAAATTGCAGCTGCTGTGGTGCGGGTACTGCTGCAGACACTTCATTCACAACGGCTTCCATCAGCTCTCAGCTGGAACTCCATCGCTTAAACACTGGCAGAGTTGTACCTGTTATTACGGCGAACAAGATGCTTTGTCAGATGCTATTCCGCTATCAGGTTTGTTATTTATCATGCCCATTAGTCTGGAAGTATTGGGTTAATCTCTTTCTTCCTGAACTTTTCTGTTTGTGCTTTCCCACGAAATGATTTTAACTGATGCTATTATTTGTAAAATCTTCAGGGCCACATCGGAGCTGCTCTAATATTGGGTGGTGTTGATAACTCTGGACCTCATTTATTTAACATCTATCCTCATGGTTCAAGTGATAACCTCCCATATTGCACCATGGGCTCCGGCTCTCTGGCTGCCATGGCTGTGTTTGAGTCTCGCTGGAAACCAAACATGACGGTGAGTGGAAAAATTTCTATCAAAACTTCATATTTCTTCCAATATTTTTTCCTATGGCTATTATTTGATTTGTGTCAATGTGTAGAGATTGTACTGATATATGTGGCTTAGGCCTTTTATTTTCATTCTGATTATATTGAGAAAAACAATGTTTACAGGAAGAAGAGGCTAAGGAATTGGTCAAAGATGCAATTGAAGCTGGTATTTTCAATGACTTGGGGTCTGGCAGCAACGTCGATGTGTGTGTCATCAAAAAGAGTGGCTCATTCCTAGACAAAGCATATGTGGTAGCCAACGAAAAGGGCAAAAGGTGTGTAATTAACTTTATGGGGTTCAGTGAGAAATGTTTGTCTGCCTTTGGGTATTAATCATCTATATTGCTTGCATTACAGGATCAATAGTTATAAATACAAGAAAGGAACTACAATTATTCTTGAAGAGCGAATGATTCCTATAATTGTGGAAGAGGAGACAGTGCGAAAAATCCCATCTTCTGAAACTGAAGAGTCCATGGATACTAGTTAAACATAAATCAGTTACTCACTGACTTCATGGTTTCACAACCATCTTTTTTGTAATAATATGATGTCCATTTCAATACTTGTCAACAAGGATGTTTCATTAAAGAAACAAGTTCACTTACTTTGGTACTCTTTTTATTAAAAATATATTTAACACTTCACTAAAATTCAAAATGAGAATACTCGTTCAGCTTTCTGCCCGCATAAGGTTTTGTGCCCTTGATTACTTAAAATCATTCATCTAATTTATCCTTTAGAGGTAGAGGAACTAAAATTAAACATTTTAAGAATCTTTCTTCAGAATCTGTACAGCTTTTGCAGTTCCTTGGTTTCCACTTGAATTTTGAGTGTCACAAATATCAGATGAAAGTGACAGATCATCAATAATCGGTTTACTATACAGCTGAACAGACCTGAGTCCAAGAATTTCTGGGTGTTCTTTCCAAAAAGAGTCCTTGATCAAATCACAATTGAAGGGTAAAACCACTTGTCGCTTTTTCTCATCAGGAGATTCAGATTGTAATAATTTACGAAGCAATGTTGTTCCTTTACGATACATTTCTGGTTCGTTATTATAATTTATATTGAATTCTGAGAACAAGATTTCATTTTTTTCAGCAGCGAGTGTTCCACGCAACCTTTCCTGTGCCTGATAAAAGAGTAAGCGAAGTTTTATTGAACAGTAAACAAGACCGTAGAAATAAGAATACTGCCTATAAATAGATAATTAAAAGCTTACCTGCTGATTAGTTAGCTTCTTCCTGAGCACCAGCATCCAGAATGCTGTGTTATATAAATTGTTAACATGAACATCAGCTTGCCGCCAGCTCAAGTAGTCTCTAAGATTCTCATCACTTGGATACAGGACAACTCTTCCATCAAAAGTGGGTGGATACATCAAGTGAACATTCTCAAAGAACATATTCCAGAAGAAGACATATGACGATGCAAAAAGTGAATTTACATTTGTAAGAATTTTGGCAGCACGTCGATTGTAGATTGTTGTGTTTTTCCGAAAAACAAAACTATACTCATCACTCTGACCATATGCCAAGCAAATTTCTCGAAACTCTTGCATGACAGTTGTTGCACATTTATTCATGAGTTCCAAACCTCGTTTGTCATTAGGTTTTTGAAGTCCATGAGTGTCACAGAAACGACTAAAGTTTTTACCATCTAATCTAACCACAATCCATGTGTTTGGTAGGATCTTATCCTCTAATTCAAAGCTCTTCACATACTCAAATTTGCTTTTAGCCATGATCGCTGACTTAAAAAATTTACGGATAAATAATAATGAACAGCACTGAACAGCACTTTGTAATGAAAAGGCAGAATGAACTGTCATGGGAATGAATACTATATTATTTTATGTCAATACAACAGATATTCTCGAGTTACTGCCAAAATATTCTCGAATTGCGAACATTCGCATGAACTGCCAAAATATCTGGAATGAAACTAACTAGTACAAAAACAAGCCAAGCAAAGAGCGCAGCAAGCGTGGCACGAGGAAAATTGTAGTAATTTGTTTATAGTATTTTTTTAAATTCCTCATATTTAGTGCTCGTACGATTTGTCATAAAAGGATGCAACCAACTTAAGAGTGCAAAAATCACCTTGTTTTCTGCTTGAAGACAAATATCCTTTAGGAGGCATTTTTAGCTATGTATAAAGTTAATAATGGCATGTATGTGATATTAAGCGTTTAAGTAGCGAATTTTGAAAGCTCTACAATTCGGAGTTGAAAGGAGAAGTCTCCGATAGTTCACTGAATGTTGGTTGATACCTTATACCTCATTTGTGATGACAATACACCTGCCGTCATGGCAGTGAAGAGATGACTTAAAAGCGAATTGTTTTCTTATGTTAGATTATTATCACCCAGTGTGTTAACTGAAATGATTTATTTCCTTCACATTTTAATGTCTTGCTGCTCCTAGGATCTTTCGGTTTTTCGAAAGACAAGACTTGAAGGTACGTTTGGATATCCCTCCACACCCATCGGCTACTGCATATTTACTTGAAACGCGAAAGTTTGAATATGCTCTGTGTCTGTGAATTTTCAGCGCGCTCGTTCAGAATTTTGATTTAAATCCCAACATTTTCTGCTTCGTTTCTACTATTAAACTCGTCAGATGGAGGTCATGATGACGTTATGCTCTTAAGAGAGGTTAGGTTGATAAATATTTGACAAACATTATATGTATCTGCCATAAATCCGATTATTTGTCTGAGTAAAACACTTTTCCAGTACGGTCCTTACACCACCAATTTCAAGATGTCATTCTTACCTCCCTCAGTTTTTTTACGTTTGATCTAACTCTCTGTATTACTCTTTTTTAGAAAATAATTTCGATTTATTAATGAATGGATTGATTGAATATCTCAAAGATGTCTTCGTCAGCTGTTTACTTACTGGATGTGAAGGGAAAGGTAATGGTTTTCTTTTTGATGTTGATGATTCCGTGTGAGTTGAAAAGGCGTTATGGCTTGGATTGACAATACTTTCTTGTTTGTTTTCTCTTTGCCTCCGACAGGTATTGATCTCTCGAAATTATCGAGGAGATATTGACATGGGAGTGATTGAAAAGTTTATGCCATTGCTTATGGAAAAAGAGGAGGAAGGAATGTTGACACCCATTCTTCAAACCAATGAGTGCACTTTTGCCTACATTAAGTACAACAATTTGTACATTGTTTCAACCACTAAGAAAAATGCCAACATTGCTTTAGTGTTTACGCTCTTACACAAGATTGTGCAGGTAAAATTTTTAATATTCACTGAATATGACACTTGCACAGTGAAAAGAATCTGTTAAACCTATTCATTTTATTTCAGGTCATGATAGAATATTTTAAGGAACTAGAGGAAGAAAGTATTCGTGATAATTTTGTGGTAATTTATGAATTATTAGATGAATTGTTGGATTTTGGTTATCCTCAGACAACTGATAGTAAAATTTTGCAAGAGTACGTACAAAAATAAGTTCGTTTTTTTTTCCTTTATATGAAATAGTATTTGCAAAATGTCAATTCCTGAAGAGGCATAGCATTTGACTGCTTCAGCTGCTTATGTGTGATTGAAAATTTTGTTGATATCTTATTTTATCTTGGCAGATATATCACACAAGAAGGCCACAAACTTGAAATCCAACCCCGTCCTCCCCCTGCAGTAACTAATGCAGTATCCTGGCGTTCTGAAGGAATTAAATATCGTAAAAATGAAGTTTTTCTTGATGTTATTGAGTCTGTGAATTTGTTGGTAAGTACTTGCTCTTTTCATTGTGTACAAAAAGCGAGCATGTTGCAAATGCTATCATGATCATTGTTTTCCTTTCAAATTTCAACAGGCTAATGCAAATGGTAATGTCTTGAGAAGCGAAATTGTTGGGGCCATTAAGATGAGAGTATACCTCTCTGGAATGCCTGAATTGAGGTTGGGTTTGAATGACAAAGTCTTATTTGAGAGTACTGGCCGAGGTAAATCCAAGTCTGTGGAGTTGGAAGATGTAAAATTCCATCAGTGTGTGCGGTTATCAAGGTAGAGTAATACCTTTTTACTCTTCAGTCAAAAGGCATGTGACAATTAGAATTTTCGTTAATTTAATTTTTTTTCTCCATAGATTTGAAAATGATAGGACAATTTCTTTCATTCCACCCGATGGTGAATTCGAATTGATGTCCTATCGACTCAATACACATGTGAAACCATTGATATGGATTGAATCAGTCATTGAAAGACATGCCCACAGTCGTGTAGAATACATGATCAAAGCTAAGTCTCAATTCAAGCGCCGGTCCACGGCAAACAATGTTGAGATAGTTATACCCGTCCCAGCAGATGCTGATTCACCCAAATTTAAGACAACTATTGGCAGTGTCAAATATGCTCCTGAGCAAAATGCAATTACATGGACAATTAAGTCATTCCCGGTATGTTCATCCCTCAATCTATGTTTCAGATATCTTGTATCACCTAGACTTCATCACAAGTCAATTGTTTTGTGTGATTGTGTTTCTAGGGTGGGAAAGAGTACTTAATGCGAGCCCACTTTGGTTTGCCAAGTGTTGTTTGTGAAGACAGCGAGGGGAAGCCACCCATTCAAGTGAAATTTGAAATACCTTATTTCACTACTTCTGGCATTCAGGTAGTTCGCTCATTTTAATTGCTCTTTCTTTAAAAGTATTGTCTTCAATCAAGCGAAACTGTTTCTGAAATTGTTTTCCTTTATTTTTTGTAGGTCAGGTACTTAAAAATCATTGAAAAGAGCGGATATCAGGCTTTACCATGGGTGAGGTACATTACTCAAAACGGAGACTACCAGTTGAGAACAAATTAATTGAACTTCGTCTATTTTCATGGCTGCTTGACTGAATTATTTCTTATCCTGTTTCCTATTGTTATGTTAAGAGATTATGGCTGGAAGTGAACTTAAGAGTATAATTTTGTTTAATTTGATGTGATGTTATCTTGATTCAACTTTTGCTTTCATTCACCTTAATTTTATGAGCCAAGCTGTATAGAAGCACTTCGTCTGTAAAGATCAGTATTTCTGTATGGAGATAATACAATATTTTAATCATGTAATAAACTGTAATTTCTTTTTACATTTCTGAAGAGTTTAATTATATTTCTCATGCTTTTCCGATGTGATATGTTGTTGGACGTCATGGAAATTAAGTTATTTTCCAAGGAATCTTTAGATTGCTCTGCAGGTACCATATCTGTGCTTTCAATGTGAAGCCGGTTAGTGTAGGATGGTGCATTCAAAATAATGTACTGCACGTATGTGGATTGATTTGTATTCTCATTCCATGCAAAGGCTGCCCTCCAAAGTAGAAATCATGTTTCAGAAAAATGTCTCGTATTACCTGATTGAGACATTAGATTTTATTTTTATTGAGTAAGGATGCACACTTAATCACTTTAACAATTTCTGATATTTTTGGAATGTTTTTTGACCATTGAATTTTGCCCTCTGTTTCCCATGTTGCAATTGGTGCACTCAGGGTAATTTTATGAAACCTTTGCTCCCCTTTTCCATAACTTGCTCTGAAAAAATTTGTTTGTGGTTTATTTGGAGTTAATTAAGAAAACATCCAAAGGAAGATATTGTCATTAAGTGAGCTAGAAGAGTGATATGAGCGAAACTTAACCATACAATACCTGTTTTAATGCTTGGGTTTATCATTAATACGAAATATTTTGTTTTGCATTGGGTGGTTATTTGGTAGTTGAATAGCGAACACCAGTAGTAAAGTAGAAGGAATTGTATAAGTAGGTGTTGCTGAGTAACTTGTTAAGATAGAAAATAAAAAAGGAAGGAAAACTCAGAAAAAATTACAATATTGTTTTGATAGTTTATTTGATTGAAATTTAATTTCATTGCATTCAGCTGATGCATACAAGAAACAAATGATGAGTCAGTTCCTTATATCTTCAATGAGAAAATTGGTCCAGTCTAATAAATTATTTCATAAATAAATAAATAAATTATGATAGATTTCACACTGTAAGACACTTTGTGTACCAGGTTATTATGATAAATAGCTCAAGTCTGACCTCTCAAAAGAGAACTTTGTGTCTTCTTTGTTACCACTAGGTCTCCCACTGATCCTCTTAGATTGCAACTTTCACTGTGCTGGAAACATGTCGCGTCTGCACCAGAACATTTGACTAGCTTTTCAGGAACGGGCCACGGCACTGCTCGAGGACACTGCATTGTAATCTTTCGCTACCATTAACGCGGGTGGGCCCCAGTGGGAGCCTAGAGAGCCTTTCCAGTGTCAGTCCGCGCTCCGCGTGCCCGCTCACCGCCAGCATACCAAGTCAGCGCGCAGGCAGCCACCCTGTGATGAGTCGGTCATGCTTTCAGTGAGCCAGTCCGCTTCGCGGGCGGCGCGGTCTGCCCCTCTCCGCACCAAGGATCTACTTCTCGCCTACCTGCGCCGCCTGCGGGCCTCCTTGGCCTGGACCTTGTTGGCGATGTCCTTGTACTTGTCGATGGCGTCCAGGACGAAGGCGGTGGTCTGGGTCAGCCGGTCGGGGGTGAGGTAGGAGCGCATCGAGTTCCTGCTCACCAGGCCGCCCAGGCCGAGGAAGGAGATGGTGCAGATGGGGGTGAAGGCGCACACCGCCGTGGTGAAGGCGCCGCCGATGAGGAGCAGGAAGAGGAAGCCCAGCAGGAAGACGCCGACCTTGGGGAAGAGCTTGAGGCCCAGCTTGGGGCCGAAGGGGAGCAGCTTGCCGAGCAGGCCGATAGCGACGGGGGCAGCGATGCCGTGGGACTCCAACAGCTCCCAGGGCACCATGTAGCCCTCGAAGCCGGACTGCACGCTGAAGCCCGGTTCCGCGTAGGAGTAGGAGTAAGTGTTGCCGTCAGTCAGGGCGGTCGTCTCCGCGGCGCCGGCAGGGACAGGGACAGGGGCAGCGTAGGTCTGCGCGGGAGGACCGTACGCGGCGGCGGGGGCGGTACCTGAAGCGTCCTGGTCCGCCCAGGCGCCGGTCAGCGCCACCAACATCACAGCCAACAGCAGCATCCTGGGCAGAGGGAGAGACAGAGTTTAGTAAGCGGCGATGGAACGTTTTCTCACTTTTCTAAATCCTTCAAATGGTTTTGAATTGTTTCAAATTTTGAAATTCATCATTGACCTAGTTTTTCTTGCCTTGGTTTTCTTGCCTTGGTTGTTGAACCATTTTTAACCTACCGTCACTTGGGGTGAGTTCGTACTTACGGGGTGAGTTCGGACAGCGCCCTAACTCAGCCAAACTCATGTAAGGCCAATTTCGGCCTCGTTGGAGGGTGTCCGAACTGAACTGATAAGTCCGAACTCACCCCAAGTGACGGTAGCAGTCAGCGCACTGCTCTCGACATTCGCTTAAAATCGAGCTTAAACGTGTGTTTTCTCATATTTTCGCAGACATGTTCACTCGCGGTTGATCCACAACTGCTATCAAAATGCCCGAAGTCTGCCTGTGGACTTACCTGATAATGATAATCCTGTCCGATGTCACTGTCACAAATGGAGCGTATCACTCCTCCACGCACCACACACTACGTCCCGATCCTCCCAAGACGACAACTCGAATGGCTCTCGCGCGCGCCCACCCCCACCTTTATACCCTACGCGTGCGGAGGGGCGAGGGGAGGTGGCGTACGGGTGACGCTGTGACGGGCACCTCGGGCAGGGTTGACAACCAGTGCTACCAACAGATATTGAATCTCACGGTGTAAGGGTTGCTCGAGTTATGAATGAAAACATCTTGGACTCCTTGTGTAATCAGTCAGGGCGGCAATTCAAATATCACGTTATCACGTTTTGGTCCATTTTCACCGCCCCCCCCCCCCTTTCCCATCAGGATGTTCTTTAACTATGGTTCCTCCCCGTTTCTGATAACGTGATACCGGTTCTTGAACGGCCCCCAGGTGGGAGTGGACGGAAAGTTGAAAGTAACTTTTTTCAATTTCATTGCACGGAAACTTCCTGCAATTTATTTCTCTTTTGTGTCTTTCATGCGTGGCTCTGACTTGAAATGTTAGTATTGTGCTATTCGGCGGTGAGAATTTTGCGAAGCAATGGACAGGTTTGAGGTTAGCAAATATCCTATACGCAGATTTTTAGGGAACTGTAAACTTCTGCCGTTAAAGTTGCGATAAAGCGTTGGAGCAAGTTCCCGCGCGAGCAGCCTGATTGGGGTGGAATGTGTCGGGGCAAAAGTAAGTGGATCTCGCTCACCGGTGAAAGTAAAGTACTGTACGCGCCCTGAACCGCTAGGCTCTGTCTGGCCGGGCTGAGAGAAGTTCAGGGGGTTCGAAAGGAATAGGGTATTCCAATGATAGCCAGACCGGAAATAAGAAAAACAAAACGACACGGCGAGGGGGGGAGAGGGGTATTCCCGCTGCAGCTCCCCGCTCCCCCCCTCGCCCTGTCGTTTTGTTTTTCTTGTTTCCGGTCTGGCTATCATTGGAATACCCTATTGAAAGCCCTGCTTGTGTCGCGATATGCCCATGAGAAACGTTGAGATCGAAACGACGTCGATACGATATCGAACGTCGCTTACTCATCGATCTCGGGCGCACATTTACGTCGATTTCGACTCCAAGACGATGTCAGCGTCGAACTTTTCTCACTGGGATGCCCAATGGTTAATCATCACCTCGCAACATATTTCGTATCCAGTTGTCTGTCAGGGTGGAGAAAGAAAGAAGCACAACCAGAAAAGGCCACTACTGAATCGTCATGGGAGGCGTACTGTGTCGCTCTCGATGATCAGTACCCATGAATTGTTGCCGAGTGAAGCAGACTGCCCCCTCTTCAAGGCAAATACGATCTTCTGAGGAATTCTCTGGATCCTGACTAAGAGCAGCCGCACTGGGGATTAGTGCTGCTCATTAGTGGGATTGCTGAGCGGGGCTTGTTTCAGTTCTTTCACTCGCAGAGAGGTGTCATTGTCGAGGGGCTGGGGCGAGGTGTGGGAGTGTTGGGGTGGGGGTGGATCACTCACCTTGTCCTGCCCGCAGGGATTATCTTGCACCGGCACTACTGCACATTCATTTACTTGACAATTTTGCCAAAAAGTATTCAAACAGATCGG